>CM068372.1:240292026-240590639 GCA_034769895.1 Magicicada septendecula | reverse complement strand
TGTGTGTTATAATGTATATTAAATCTATATGATCAGGTTTACCAACCTATGCATGGGTTCAAACGTGATATGTGTATTATAGTGTATATTAAAATATATGATCAGGGTTACCAATCTTGCATTATTGTGTATAGAACAGATCTGCCAACATTTTTCTGTGGTGGGAAATTCAAACTATATGAGCAGACGCATTATAGTGTATTAGTAAATTATATGACTGTTGACGACTACGATATCAAGTTATCAACTCTCTCTCCCCCTTCCTCTCTCTCTTTGTCTCTAGACGCAGTTATCGATCACGATATAAACTCTCTCTCTCTCTCTCTATGTGTTTATGTGCAGACGCATTATAGTGTACAGTAAATTATATGATTGTTGTCGACTACGATATCAAGTTATCAACTCTCTCTCCCTTCCTCTCTCTCTTGTCTCTAGACGCAGTTATCGATCACGATATAAACTCTCTCTCTATGTGTTTATGTAACGCCTCTCTCTCTCACTCTCTCTCTCATCTCTCTCTCTCTCTCTCACACACATTTCTGATTACTATACACGGAATGACATATTGTTATCTGCTCGTACGCAAGGGGTATATCCTTTGCAGGTAAGTGATATTTTAAAAAATTATTTACAATTCCGACTAAAAATCATATTTTCAAGATAAAGGGTTGTGTCAAGAAATAAAATCATACTACGATCACACACACACACACACACACACACACACACACACACACACACACACACACACACACACACACACACACACACACACATGACATATGTTTATGTGTCGTATACATGTAACAGAAATAATGTATTGCTGTCTCTATGTGTTTATGTAACGTCTCTGTCTCACATCTCAAGACGCAGTTATCGATCACGATATTATTCCTCAAAAATCTGTTGTACAACATCTCTCGCTCTCTCTCTCTCTCTCTCTCTCTCTCTCGCTCGCAGACGTCGGAAGATATTCCTAGTTTATAATGTAATTACCTGTGCGTGTGCTGTTACAGATGACAAATCCGTACGTTAACGGCTTCACAATAAATTTTAGCCTATTGTGTGTGTGCTATGTAAATTGTTTGCTCTCTCTCTCTCTCTCTCTCTCTCTCTCTCTCTCACTCTCTATGTGTTTATGTAACATCTCTCTCTCTCTCTCTCTCTCTCTCTCTCTCTCTCTCTCTCTCTTTCGCTAGCACTCTCTCTCTCTTTACGTCATCGGTTTTACAGTGATATATCATGTCTCTCTCTCTCTCTCGCTCTCTCTCTCTCTCTCTCTCTTTTTATGTCATTGGTTTTACTGTGTCTGTTGTAGCTGGTTGGACGAAACATATGACTGAATTAATAAATTGTCTCTCTGCATAGCAGTTGTAAAAGTAGAAACTTATGGATTATTGTAATTAGCGATACTAAAATGTAATCACTAGGAAATATATTTATTGCCTAACTCGTTGCGTCCTACTTCTAATTTTTGACACATGACGGTCATGACGGTCATTGACCGCGATTTAGAAATTTATATACACAACATATGCGCTAGCACTCTCTCTCTCTCTCTCTCTCTCTCTCTCTCTCTCTCTCTCTCTCTCTCTTTATGTCATCGGTTATATCATGTCTCTCTCTCTCTCACTCGCAGACGTCGGAAGAAATTCCTAGTTTAGAATGTAATTACCTGTGCGTGTGCTGTTACAGATGACAAGTAGAAATCCATGCGTTAACGACTTCACAATAAATATTAGTCTATTGTTTTTGTGACACGACTTTAACTGGTTTTAGAAAGTTATATTCAACGCTGTACTGGGAGTTGAAACTACACACACACACACACACACAGACACGCGCGCGCGCGCGCGCGCGCGTACAAAAAAAGTTATATTTTAATATATGAAACAGGAATAATCAGGCATATTAGAGTTTACCTTAGTTTTTAATAAAGTATTATTTTATAATTGATGGCTTACATTTTATGTAAGTACAGTATCTATTTATCGACATATAAATTGTAGTAGCGATAATAATAAGTAATATTTACAATGAAACTATTTTCAAATACAAATGATGTTGGTAATGTATGATTTTAAAGACAACTTCTTCATTTGGTACTTCATTAAGTCGGTCCTTGGACTTTACTTCGCTCCCTCTCTCTCTATCTCTCACACACACATTTAGTATGAGCAGACGCAGTTGTCGTCCATGATATCAACTCTCTCTCTCCCTCTCCCTCTCACTCTCTGTCTGTCTCTCTCTCTCTCTCTCTCTCTCTCTCTCTCTCTCTCTCTCTCTCTCTCTCTCTCTCTCTCAACTATGTGATTGTTGTCGACTACGATATCAAAGTTATCAACTCTCTCTCTCTGTCTGTCTGTCTCTCTCTCTCTCTCTCTCTCTCTATCTCTCTCTCACACACACACATTTAGTATACAGAATTGTTCTCTAAGTACAGCTGCAATCGTCCAGTTTCGCCAGCGCGCGCGCACGCACACACACACACACACACACACACACACATAAGTAAAAATTCATTTTGCATTGATTAAATATATATATATCGTAATGTTATAAAATAAATACAATATTTAATTTTGACATTGTAAGATTTTATCACCACTCATGATTATTACCGTATGCATATGTGTACAGAACAAACATAAATATAGTTTAGCTTTTAATGCCGAAATTTTAGTTTTTAGTTTAGCATAAATATAATGCTTAATAAGCTTTTTACACTTTTTACACTTTCTAAAAAAATGTCTATATATATATATACAAATAATATTATGAAAATAAAAATTGATTATGAGCATGAAATTGCTGGCTTCCAACGAGTGGAATTCATAATGTTTACTGGTTCGTTTGTTTTCCTAATTGTGACTAATGTATGAAAATAAAAGCTTTCCATCACGGACAATGACCCCTCAGGTATATGACTTACATCAACTTGATTGTGTGTGTGTGTGTGTTCAAATTACTATGTCAGTGTCTGTTACAATTTCTCTAGTCTACAAGAGTACACACACACATACACACATACACATACACTCACACACACACAATCAGGTCAATGACTGCTATGTGCTGTCACCTTTTTATATTAGGTCTTTCTTATGTGGTATTGAAAAGTTTGTTAGATCGAGAAAATTAAGTTTATTTTCTAATTTAACCTCGAGGGTAAATTGTATGCCTTCCCGTTGTCCGTCTGTAAATATTTCATTGAACGACGACAAGAGGCAGCAGAGACAAAAGAAGAACCCCGACGGAAAATAAAAAAAAGCAGAGGAATGACAAAAATTAAAAGTGAATTTGAGCTGTTCATGCAGATACAACCGAAACAAATTTCTGAACAGACTTTAACAATGATAAATACTGAAAAGGCAATAGAGAGTGACCTTGCCTGTGGTTGGAACACTTCATATCAAGGCTCCAACCTTTGACGGAAACAATCATGGGCGATGTACCTTAAACAATTTGAAGCCACCGCATGCACAAGTAATTGGACAGATAAATAGAAGGCAGGTTCACTCGTTTTCCCTTTAAAAGGACCTGCTGCAGGGCTTCTACAGAAAGTGACACCCAACAGCCAGAAAGTCCGTGACAAATGGATTAAAGCTCTAGAATTACCGTATGGCGATAAACATTTGCGAGATGTGTACTACCCTCAGTCGAGAACAAGGCGACAACGTTCTGGGGAGAGTCTGAAAATAAATTGACTATGAGTATGAAATTACAGGCTTCCCACGAACGGAATTCATAATGTTTCTCGATTCGATTGTTTTCCTAATTTTGACTAATGGGGATACTTTCAGTATCGCAAATTTCTGAAAGCTTTCCACTGCGGACAATGACCCTTGAGTTAAGCTGGTGTTGTAATCATGTATCGTTTGTTCTTCACCTTCCACTTGAAGAAGAAGAAAAGGGCAGGTGGTGGGGATCTTACACCACTTCTAGTTCCATATAAATGTGTGTAAGGGAAGTCGTACAAATTACTCTTTGTTTACAGCTATACAATGAAGTACAATCGTGCAGAATATTTACAACGTCTGCGTACTTATTTTAAAATACAGAGAGTGGGTGCACGAAAAGATTGCTATTTAAAGTATCCGAATGTCAACCAGAGTCCTCAAACACTGGCACGCGCTGGGTTTGTGTACGAGGGAGGTGGTGATACTGTGCGATGTAGTTCGTGTCAAGTTAGATTTGAAGAATGGGCAGCGGACGATTGTCCTGACGCTTTACATGCAAGGGTAATGCCGCAGTGCCAGTTTGTGGTGACACAGCTAAAATGATAAAAACAAACAAACGTTAGGTCTACTTATTAATCGGTTCTTTTCAGAGCCACCGTAACTTAGCCTCATATTACTTGAATTTGTTCTTTGTTTACACAACAAAAACATTTTCATATGATCTCGAGTCGGTCCTAAGCCCGAAGAAATAAGGAAGGCGGTATATTATATATTTACAGACTGTAAAAGAGGAAAACGGAGCCATATAGAGACAATGTAAGTATAATGTTTATACTGCAAAGTAATTACGATAAAGTGTACTTTTTCTGTAGGTCTGATCATTGCAGTCAAGTCGCTCCTTGAACAAGAATAATGTATGAGTGCAGTCCATTTTGTTGTTGGCGAATCGTTATCTGTTTTTTATTAAAATCTTACAATGTCAAAAATTATTATTAATATTGTATTTATTTTATAACATTGTTTGTGATATATATATTTAATCAATGCAAAATGAATTTTTTAAAATATTGCATTACATTGGTCTGTAAACTATATTTATGTTGGTCTGTACACATATGCATACGGTAATAATCATGAGTGGTGATAAAATCTTACAATGTCAAAATTAAATAATGTATTTATTTTATAACATTGTTTGCGATATATATATATGAATTTTTACTTATGTGTGTGTGTGTGTGTGTGTGTGGCGTGCGCGCGTGCGCGCGCTGGCGAAACTGGAAGATTGCAGCTGTACTTAGAGAACAATTCTGTATACTAAATGTGTGTGAGAGAGAGAGAGAGAGAGAGAGAGAGAGAGAGAGAGAGAGAGAGAGAGAGAGAGAGAGAGAGAGAGAGAGAGAGAGAGAGACAGAGACAGAGACAGACAGACAGAGAGTGAGAGGGAGAGGGAGAGAGAGAGAGTTGATATCATGGACGACAACTGCGTCTGCTCATACTAAATGTGTGTGTGAGAGATAGAGAGAGAGGGAGCGAAGTAAAGTCCAAGTACCGACTTAATGAAATACCAAATGAAGAAGTTGTCTTTAAAATCATACATTACCAACATCATTTGTCTTTGAAAATAGTTTCATTATAAATATTACTTATTATTATCGCTACTGCAATTTATATGTCGATAAATAGATACTGTACTTACATAAAATGTAAGCCATCAATTATTAAATTATACTTTATGAAAAACTAAGGTAAACTCTAATATGCCTGATTATTCCTGTTTCATATATTAAAATGTAACTTTTTTGTAGTACAACGCTGCGTGTACTTTCAACTCCCAGTACAGCGTTGAATATAACTTTCTAAAACCAGTAAAAGTCGTGTCACACAAACAATAGACTATCATTTATTGTGAAGTCGTTAACGCATGGATTTCTACTTGTCATCTGTAACATCACACGCACAGGTAATTATATTATAAACTAGGAATTTCTTCCGACGTCTGCGAGTGAGAGGGAGAGACATGATATATCACTGTAGAACCGATGACATAAAGAGAGAGAGAGAGAGAGAGAGAGAGAGAAGAGATAGAGAGAGAGAGAGAGAGAGAGATGTTGTACAACAGATTTTTGAGGAATAATATCGTGATCGATAACTGCGTCTAGAGATGTGAGACAGAGACGTTACATAAACACATAGAGACAGCAATACATTATTTCTGTTACATGTATACGACGCATAAACATATGTCATGTGTGTGTGTGTGTATGTGATCGTAGTATGATTTTATTTCTTGACACAACCCTTTATCTTGAAAATATGATTTTTAGTCGGAATTGTAAATAATTTTTTAAAATATCACTTACCTGCAAAGGATATACCCCTTGCGTACGAGCAGATAACAATATGTCATTCCGTGTATAGTAATCAGAAATGTGTGTGAGAGAGAGAGAGAGTGAGAGAGAGAGGCGTTACATAAACACATAGAGAGAGAGTTTATATCGTGATCGATAACTGCGTCTAGAGACAAAGAGAGAGAGGAAGGGAGAGAGAGTTGATAACTTGATATCGTAGTCGACAACAATCATATAATTTACTGTACACTATAATGCGTCTGCACATAAACACATAGAGAGAGAGAGAGAGTTTATATCGTGATCGATAACTGCGTCTAGAGACAAAGAGAGAGAGGAAGGGGAGAGAGAGTTGATAACTTGATATCGTAGTCGTCAACAGTCATATAATTTACTATACACTATAATGCGTCTGCTCATATAGTTTGAATTTCCCACCACAGAAAAATGTTGGCAGATCTGTTCTATACACAATAATGCAAGATTGGTAACCCTGAACATATATTTTAATATACACTATAATACACATATCAAGTTTGAACCCATGCATAGGTTGGTAAACCTGATCATATAGATTTAATATACATTATAACACACAACAAATTTGAACTCATGCGAAGGTTGGTAACCCTGATCATATATTTTAATATATACTATAATGCATCAAGTTGGAACCCCCCACACACCACCCACCACCCACCCCTGATATGCAAATCAGCTTTATTAAAAAAATAAAAAATTATATTCGCGAATGCGGGTGGTCCATTGAACCCCCCCACCCCACCCCACCTTGATATGCAAATCAATTTAATTAAAAAAATAAAAAATCAAATTAAATAATAAAAAATTTTATTCGCGGAAATTCGCGGGTGCTGTGCTCCTTTGGGATGCTGCGGGTCCATTGGTGGTGGGGAGATCGTGGGAAAAAATCTTGGACCGCGGGAACGGCGGCATCTCTTTGATCTAGGCGTGGGAAAGGCGGCATGGGGCTGTGGTGGGGGAATAACGGTACTTGGGTCAGGACCGGTATTTTCCCTCTACTGCAAAACATTATTTGATTCTGTTTGAATGTGCGGCAGTTATCGTCCGTCATATAAACTCTTGTTAAAACATTAAAGGTGGCAGGTAAACTACCCCTTTCCCGTAACCGATCTTCACCAAAATCAATATGCCTTCCGTTCTTTACAATTCAGGAACGTTTGCAAAAAAATTATTTGATTTTGTTTGAATTTACGGCAGTTATTGTTCGTCATAGGAAAAATTACTCTTGTTAAAACATAAAAGGTTGTAGGTAAACTATCCCTTTCTCTTAACCGATCTTCACAAAAATGAATAGAACTTCAGTCCTCTACAATTCAGGGATGCGTGCAAAACATTATTTGATTCTTTTATTGTTATATTGGAGTGTTAGTGGTCTCAAATATTTCTACTAGTAATTTTATAGAAACCACTATGTTATCTTTGGCATTGACGAGCGCTTTCGGCAGTCAAACCATCTTCAGGTCATTTACCAACAGAGAAATATGAAACCATTCACTTCTTATATAACGTTTTACCAGACCTATCTAGCCCCGTCCCCTGACGAAGGACGTCTTACTTAGCTCTACCCATAGTGGGTTGTCTTACATTACCAATTTTGTAGCCGTTACAATTTACGTTAACTTACTCTTTTTTGTTGTCTAATAAGCTGCTAAATATTTAATCATTTTCAAATGTGGTTTTTATATTCATTAGTCGTTTTTCATCTTTATTTCTTATTTTTAAATTTCCACTTCTTCCTGAAAGAGAAAGGAAGTATTATATTATATATTAAAATTATGTTATAAAATATTTCTTCATTATCAAATTTAGTCTTAATCTGTAACACTTACTCCTTCACAAGTTACTTCCATAAGAAATTAATTTAGTTAATTAAAGATGTTGTTTACTGTTTACAAAGTGACCCTGATAACAAAGGTTACTGATATACTATTACATTACCCTAAGCTGCTTACATTATTCCTGTTGCTGGTCTGGCAGTTCCGTTCGAAGTACGTGTCTGGTCTCTGGTGACTCCTCCGGTAATACCGCTCGTGCTCATAGTTCTCAAGTAGTGCTGACATGGTCTGTATGGTGTGAATTTGTCCGTTCAGTTTCGCTCTGGCCACGCCCTCTTCGAAGTGGTATGCCAATTTAGTTACAAGGCACTCCTCCGGTATCTTGGGTTCAAGGTTCCTGGCCATGCACACTTTGCCCAGGAAGTATGCCGTGGGTGTTGTTCCTTTGTTGTGGTCGTATTTCCCATTGCAGATGTCGTCGCGCACGTTATTTTGCGTCGACTCGGACCAATATTTCGCCTTGAAGAGTGTTTTAAAGTCGGCATAGTTTTGTATTTCGTGCCTTGTGCCAGTCCACCAGTTGTGCACGTCCTTGAAGTAGTCGTCTAACATGCTTCTTATTGCTGTCCATCTGGTTTCACGGTTCCGTGCTATATTCTCCTCGACCCTTTCAATAAATTCCATCGGATTTTTCTTATATGTTCGGAAATTTATAGTCTCCCGGTTGTCCATGTTCGGTATTCCCGTCATCTGGATCGGTTGACTCCGGAACAAGTTAATCTCCTCTCGGAAGTTGTTGAATTCTCGCCGCTGTACCTCGGCCATTTTTTCTTTGTCGCTGTGAACCTGGTCTCGAACATCGTTTACAGTTGCAGTTATCTCTTCACACCTCATTCCTAAATTCGTTTGTGCTTGCGTCAGGTCTTCTTGTTTTTTCGTAATTAGTTCGAATTTATTTGAGTGACTTTCTTCAATGTTCTTGATTCGGGTATGAAGGTTTTCTTTCGCTTGCTGCAGTTCTTGATTGTTCAGCTCGCACCTCTCGTGAACTTCGGAAATTTCTCGCCTCACTCCGGTTGTTTCCTCTTCTATTTTCGCATTTAGTTTCTCATTATTCTCCTCGATTCTCTGACTGATAAGTTTCATCTTCTTGTCACTATCTTCGATGCTGTCATCTATCTTCTTACTAAATTCTTCCTTATTTTTTGTTAATAATTATTGTTCTACCATATTCTTCTGACTGTCATCTATTTCCTTATTAATCGATTCGATATTTTTGTTTAATGTTTCATTATTTTTTTGACTGTCATCCATTTTCTTATTTAACGATTCCATATTTTTATTTAATTTCTCATTAAAATCTTCATTCACTTCCTTATTATTATTTTTCAATGTTTCGCTAAACTCGCCCATAAGCCTCATTATTTCCAACAAGTTTGTGTCCCGTGTTCTGTGGGTTTCTCGGGTTGTCCCTCTTGTTGTTCAGGTCGGTTATGTTCCGCGGGAAGTAATATTTCTTCTATATCTTCTACTGGTGTCGCCTCCTTGTCGTCCATGTTAATTTCTTTTTCGATTTTCGCCGCGCGTTTCTTAGAAGTTGCTCTCCGTTGCATTTTCATTTTGTGTGTATTGCAGCTGCCTCGAAATTAGGTCAACTATTTACTTATTTATTGATTAGGTTAAATATTTTTTACCTAATTCACGCCTCAAACGTTGGTCGCACATTTTGTAAGTGGACGGGTATACGGTGTTTAATAGCTCCACGTTGAGCGCCATTTCGTAGCTAGACGGGTATACGGTGTTTGATAGCCACACGTTGTTGGCGTCATTTGTTAGATAGACGAGATATTCTCTCGTAGAATTTTTATAAGTATTATTATTATTAGTTTATGATTTGTTGATTTATTTAATCCAATTCAATTGTTTAATTGAATCCAATATAAATAAATCCATTGAATTGCTCTTGAAGTTGGTTGATAAATGTATTTAGGTTTTTGATAATTTAGTTCAATGTTGGGAGTTCGTAGTCGAATAGTTTACGTCGACTCTTCTGCTATTCGATGAGGTGATTCGAGCGGTGTATCCCTGTACTGAAATTGACAAAGCACAACATTTATACATTACTTACTAGTGATTGTTGTATGTTAATAATGTGCGAGAATATTGCTGGCGAGAATCATTAGATTCAAATTCTCGCTGCTGTCTCTGGTACCAACCGTCGCTGTCGCTCACCTAAGCTTTTTACAATTCTTTTACAATAATAGTCAACACTTTGTCTATTCGTGGAATAATGCTTATTTATTTAATTCAATTTGAATAATTGTTGTTATACAATCATTTTACTCATTTTCTTTAAAAACAATTAATTTCGAGTATGGACTCTTACAATAATTAATATCTCAGGGTGGTCAGACTGAGCCAATAATCGACTATGTCTGGATGACAACAATTTCGTTATTTTGCTTTATAAAACTAGCAGGTTCTTTGAGTCTACAAGATACACTTTAACAAAAGAAATGCACTACTGTAATAATGAGTAGGCGGAGAATAAAAAATATTATTTGTTTCTTTAACACAACACAAAATATGAACGATTGTTCATTGCTGGAAATTGAGGTTAACTAGGGTTCATCATAAATTTACGTGTTTGATATTAATTGATTAATGCTTCTTTGAATACATTACTTATTTTATATAACATTGTTATTAATTAAATTCATTGAGATTTCCATGAATTATCTCCTAAAAGTGGACAGAACCAAAAAACAGGTAATTCAAATTAATTTACTACTATGGTTAACTCGTATATTACATTGAGTTAAGGTTCTACAATTAAACACAATAATAGTCTAAATTATTAAATGTTAGGGTTCATTGTCTCCCTCATTTATTATTCAATGTCTCTTTATAAAATATTACAATTAATTTAAACTAGACAGTCAAAATCGTT
The DNA here is from genome assembly GCA_034769895.1 of Magicicada septendecula. Classification (NCBI taxonomy): domain Eukaryota; kingdom Metazoa; phylum Arthropoda; class Insecta; order Hemiptera; family Cicadidae; genus Magicicada; species Magicicada septendecula. The sequence goes on along the minus strand of CM068372.1, from coordinate 240,579,841 downwards.
ATTAGCCAAAGCTTTCATAGCTCATTGTTTATGTAATTAACCAAGTCCCTCTCCTTATAGGAATAGGGTTATTTTTGATTTAATTTGAATAAATCAAATTCGCTAGTAGCGTTCTATTAATTATTTTTTATATACAATATAATGACCATTTGCACTGATACTTGCGTGTACCGTTGACACGAAGTATCACTAACACAAAACTTTTTTGATTTTCAAAAATTATTCAACATTTGAATTCATATTTATTAATTCTCGTCACACACTGCCTATACGCATGAACTCCGTTAAAGAAAACTGTTAAAATAAACTTCACTGTCCCTTTTGGTACGACCTAACCTCAACTCAGAGTTTCGAGGTTAGTATGCACTATCAGCTGTCGGCTATCAATTCAATGTTTTGATGGTCACTCTGCCCACCCCGTGGAGTCGGCCTCGATTGCTGGTGATGAACTGTTGTTGTTACGTGTGTCGGGATTCGGCACTTCGTACTTTTTAATGAGCTCTGGTTGGCTAATTGTCTTTATTTCGTGTACCCTCGGCGAGGTTCGTCAAAATAGACGCGCAAACAAGCGTCAGTAGGCTGTGGTGGAAGCTATAATTTTCTGGTCACAAAGCCACGCGCACGGGCTTGCAATTTATTAGTTTTTCTTATAAATCAAATAGTTTATTTATAATTACTCTGACAACATTTTTATAACTCCCATTGTTTCTATCTTTCGATTACGAGTAATTTGCATACCCTTATCATATAGTTCTGATATGGGGTTGATAAGAACACACTTCGTACAAATTAATAATATTTCTTATGTTACATAATACATTAAATACATTGTTTTTATTCACTGTGTTTATGGTGATAACTTATTAGTACTGTATTATTAACTTTTCACATATGGTTAGTTACTTATAGTTATTAATTATTCATTTTCCTAGTGTCAAACTCTAGGCCTATTATCACATAAATTGTTTATTAATTATATCATAATATTAGTGTTTGATAATACCATTTTCTTATGGCCTATGCATAATTCACTGGTCATTACCACTTCTGATAGTGTCATTCTCATTTATTACTGGTTTTTTATTACTTTAATTATAGTCTTTTTGGTGAGTTTTTAGTACTCTTGAATGTTACATTTTTCGTTAGTTGTAATTCCTTCACATTTATTTCATTATTGTATTTTGACCTCTTATCAGTGTTCTGATAACACTGTTAGTACCGGGCAGTGGTAGTGGTTAATTATGCCTTTATATTGGCAATTACTTTGGTTTGAAGTAATTCATACTTCTTGCCACTAGTGGTAACTTGTGTTTACTCATTATTTGTGTTATTATTATTAATTATGTGGACATAATCCTTGAATTGTCTCATCTAAATGTTATTCTGCATTATTCAGTGTTATAGGTTGAGTTCCTATTCTTCTATTACAAGTTTAAGTGATATTTTTGCTGTTTCAGGCACCCATTCTATGTGATGCATGTGGTTATATTAAATTACATTTATTCAGCATTTATGTTTCCTTAACATATTCTCTTTTGTACATTAAATGTTCCTTATAGTATCTAGTTATGTTATACTACAACACATTTTGGTTTCACATTACTTTAGTCGTAGTTTTCTATTGTTTTATTGAAAACTAGTTGGCCAGATTAGGTTATGATTAATTTGGTTTCTCAACCAAAATAGTTCAAAATTCAAAATGGTTGAATGTCAGTTTGAATTTTCTACATAATACATGATTTATTTACACTTATTTAATACGGGTATCTTATTGTTTATAACTAGATTTCAATTTGGTTATCTTCACAATCTTTATTATTGATAATAATAAAGTGGTCATTGACAATTTTAATTCCACTTTACAACCTTTTATTAGTAATTTGGACATAGTCCCTTTGTAATGTTTATACATCATTTAGTTATGCAATTACCATACTGGTACTCATTCTCCTTATTAAATTCTGTTTTCAATAGTTAGTTTTTATTGAGTTCGGTTTGTATTGTACTGTTATGGAAGGTATTTGATTAATAAGTTTGTCAGTGTCAAGTCACAGCTTAGGGATTTAAATAATGTTGTTTGTCCCAATTTTACTTTCTTTTTTAATAATAATACTTTTATTTTCATATGTTAATTTATTCTGATTTATATTGTCTCCCTTTGGTGTTTGACCTGATTATGTTTTCTCCTTATTTGTCTTAGTAAGTTTCTTCTTCGTGTTGTTGTCATTGGTTTCTTTCTCACTGTTTGATCTATTGGGTAATTAGGTATGTTGCCTCGTCGTTAGTCTTGTCTTCTTTTCTTCAATTGTACATTTACTTGCAAATCATAGTTTATTTTATTCCCCTATTTTGGCTTATAATACTTCCTCTGTTCATGATTGTAGGTTCAACTTTGTAGACAAATTTATTTATAGTGGCTTTTACTTCATTTGTGATACGTTGGTGTCGGGTGTGTTATATGTAGGCCCTACCATTACACTCTTTAAATTTTTTACAGAAAACCATGTTTTTGCTTACACAGAAATAAAATTCTGTTACTTTCCGTAAACAAAAATTCGCGTATATATAAAGAATGACCATCGATTAACTCCCAACAATTATTGATTTTTAACATTTTGAGGTAAAGTTCATTGTAACGTTTCCTTGGTTATTATGTCCGCACTGGTTTCTACAAGTATCTTTAACGTAATTGGTTAAGAAACAAACATTTTAATGTTAGACGCTTCACCAAATCGTTACCAAATTATGCAATTTAAAAAGTTTATTTTAGTGTTAATAACACACCTCATGTTATACATTAATTGTTACTATTACAAGCCCGTTTTACAAAACGACACGATGTCCATAATTTTTTATCTGCTTTCATTGAAATATTATCCTCTTCCCACCTTACCAGTTGGATTCCACATCGTACTCTGCCACTTGGGAAACGACGAGGACAGTGATCACACTTAGGTAGAACGTAAAATATGCCCACGGCAGCTACGCCAGTCGGGCTAATACATGTTATTGTCGTGTTTTTAATGTTTCCGTCTTTATTACTTCCATGTTCCATAAGGATTAATGGTGAAAAAAAGTCGTGTTCGAGGTAAGAGCTGATTCTGATTGTACTATCTTCAAAACATGAAGAAAAGTCATTTTTCGAAAAGTGTTTGTGTGTGTCTGTGTGTCCGTGTACCCGTGTATCTGTGTAGAATGTTTTCTATGGCAAACGATAACTGCCGCAAACTTAAACTGAATCAAATAAGTTTTTGCATACCTGCCTGAGTTGTTGAGGACTCGAGGCCTATTGATTTTGGTGAAGATCGGTTAAGGGGAAGGGGTAGTTTATCTGCAACGTTTTACGTTTTAACAAGAGTAAAGTACTTGAAAATTCATTTAAACTTTTTGAAACAATTATAATTGTTAAAAATAAAATAATTTTGTTGCCAGGCAATAAAATTATAATTTTTCACTTTTTAATTTAATTCCTGTATAAGTGAAAATATATCGTTCCTGGAAGGTAAGCGTATCTGAATTATGTAATGTTTACGTTTCCAAAGTTTTATTATTGTTGATTACCGCAATAAAAAGGCAGGCAGGACACACACACACACACACACACACACACACACACACACACACACACACACACACACACACACACACACACACACACACACACACACACAATTCTCGTTATTTCTGGCCTCACTCATGTTTATTTTCTTACATTTGCACGCTTTTTAAATGAAAAGTGCCGAAACCCACACCAACGCAACGCGTGCAAGCCGAAAAGGTGTCCAGCGTTGACAGCGATTTGCTTCCTGTGGATTGCTGGCCAGTGTAACTGCACGTGTTTACAGAGGAACAGTTCATAGACAGACTTTTCGCCTTTAGGGAATGCACCCTCTTCAAGATGCTCAGGGTCCATGAGAGACTTCGGAGCGCTCCTTCTTTTCCGCGTGTTTGTTCTGTGAAACGTACACTGTAGATTCGCTGCTTTACTCTGACCAACGCTCCATAGGGAATGTTGAAAATTTTTGTTCACGGTGTACCCTCATACCACACTAAAACCTGCTCTGATGTTTTGATTACGGACATGATAATATTAAAACCTTGGAAACTTGAGCACTACTTAATGGAGATCAAACATTAACTTTTACAAGCCATTAAATGTTATCCATATTTTGAAGCAATAAATGTTTTAATAAATGTACAATCTGTGTACTTATTTCTATTATGATATAAGAATTACAGACTAATATGTGCATGTGTGTATGTGTGAAAAATATATAAATATTTTTCTCCTCTGGAAAATTGTTTGCCCCTCCTGGAAAATATTTTGACCTCCCTGATAGCTAGTTACTTAGTAGCCATTCTAATATATGGCCATATATACTCTCATAATGCCATAGCATTATGACATGGATCAGAATGGTGGGTGTTAAACAGAAGACACAAACGTATTAAGGAAGAAATGTTTTGCTGAGAAATGTATAATTTTACGGGTGAACAGAATCGTCGGTCAGGAAATCAGAAGACGAATGGAAAGAAGGAAATGCTCGATTTTAGAAAAGAAAAATGACTAGTATAGTACTGACAGGAAAGACTTTGATAACACTATAGACATCATTCACCCTCGGCCATAGATCAATCTCGTAGCGACAGTCCAATTTCATTTCATTACAGAAATCAGGTCACAGCTCCCTTTGGCCAGCTCTTTGTTCGACCTACAAACATTTTATCCAAAAGTACAGTCCTTCCTCACGAAGGTTGAGGATAGTCTTCACCCACCTGACATGGGGGTACCATTTTAGCTGATACGTCATTTCTTTAGAACTCAAGCATCCACTTATTTAATTAATATTTAAATGATTTTAAATATAAATTTTACGACATGGAAGTCATGTATGGTTCTCCTTACCGTTTTTTTTAGTACGGTGTCTTTTTATATCAAGTACTTTCTCTATACTGTCGTCAGGAAAAGTGTTGTTGGTTGACTTTATAAAATGATTGTAAAATCGAATCGTGTTCGTCATTCTAATAGATAGCGACTGAATGACTTTACCGAGATGATACTAATGTTTATAATTATATAAGTTCATATCAACGTTTATACTCATTAAAAATTTGCGAACACAAATCTTTATTGTTAAACGATTCCGTCAAGCAAATTCTGCAAACTAGTATCAGGCGAACATTCTGTAATTATTTTATAAAAAAAAAAACAATATACTTTCAAATTATACAAATGGATAGCTACTAGTTTCATGGAAATATAAATTTTGTGTCATTATTTCCTTTGTTATAAAAAAATGTATTACGTCGATTTTTATTAAAATATGAATTCGTATAGATCTACACTTAACCTATCGTTTATTACAACAGTGATATTTAATCGATTAAGGTAATTCAGATCTTTTCATATAGCAACAATATTATGACGCAGAGTATAACAGCATGGGTTGTACACATCTTGTGACTGAAAGTTTGTAAGCAAGCAGTAGAGTACGTATCAATGGCCCGGTGTTATCTCATATAATAACATTTACTACAATGCGGTTACTCGTTTCTACGTTTTTAATGAACAAAGACGATGCTATCACGTTCAAGCTGGCATGTTTACCGTGATTACTAGTTTAATGTGAGGTTAACAGGAGATAACTGTGGTTACCAGGGTCAAATGTCAAACACATGGTGACCTGTAGACTCTAGGTCTTGTCCTGGTCCAGGCCTACTACACATATTGTACATATATTAACAGTTATTCTCGTTTCATAATTATTAATAATAAATAACATTTTTTATTTTATATAAAAATATATAAAAGTATACAAAATATTTATGTGGAAAATAAAAAAAATATTATCTATTATAAAATCTACTCATACATATTTACACAACTTATTATTTTTGTAAATTAAGCGTATTATTCTACTCGAGAAATTCAGACTCATTCAGACTTAACTGTCCGTCTATTTAAGCCTTCGGTGAATTTTTTCAGGTGTTTACTAATCTATTAGGTACTGAAACAAATCATCGAAAATAACGTTATCGATTTAGAAACTTCTGATATTTTAAGTTAATAGTTAATGATTAAGATTGATAATATTGATATTACATGTTAAAGTTAAAAACTGAATCTTATAAATAAACAAGGCAAAGAAAAACAGGAAGGAGAAGAAGAAGAAGAAGAAGAGGAGGAGGATGAGGAGGAGGAGGAGGAGGAGGAAGAACGAGAAGAAGAAGAAGAAGAAGACGAAGAGGAAGGAGAAGAAGAAGCAGAAGAATAGGCGTCAGCAACGTATCCTCCAGTAGGATACGTCGGTTCACGCCTTAATTATAAGAACTTTACTTCAATTAATATATTAACATTATGCGTGTGTCGTCTGTAGTCTGTTACCTGCCTTTTTTACTGTAGTCTTTGTTTGTATGTCACATATACCAGTACTTTACGCGCGCGCGCGCGCGCACACACACACACACACACACACTGCGTCAACGCGTACGTCTTCAAAACATACTGCACTATTTTTCGTCATCTCGGATTAGCATTAAATCAGTTGAACAATACCAAATGTTTAATGTTAAAATACGAGTAATGGCATGAATGAGTAATGGCAGGACTGCGATTTACCATAGTATAATTATGGTGTAGTGAAGCATGGGACAGAATCATTGCCGCTTATGAATAAAATACACGATAAAATCATAATCATCCAATTTGCACCAGAAAATGTGAGCAACTGCTTAACGCGAGGATAAAATAAGTACAGTAGAAATATGGCAAAGGATAGTTGTAACACAGGGAAATATCACGCAGGTAGGAACGCTGGAATTTACAGCAGTATGGCTGTGTGAAAACATATTACAGAAAAATATATTAGAGTTGGACCGGTCCAACGGAGCCGAAGTTACATCGTGTTATGTGTGTGTCGTTATTGTGATTTAGTAAATATGTGCAAATGTGTTTTTATGTGTTTTATGTGAATTTTAACATTTGACGAGGATTACTGATGATGTGACACATGTCACGAAACGCGTCTATATAAAAAACGCTAGAACGAAGTCACTGACGGATACAAGGTAATTAAATTATTAGAGTGAGTCTCAGGAAGAGCTAAAAGAGTAAGACCATCTCTCGAAGTTAGCACTTGAAACAGTGCCTGAGCCTGATACGTTTATCCCCGAGCAATCGATGAGAAAGGTTTATGCGATTGGGATGAGATATTTGACGGCAAAGTACTATTGACTTCTAAGAGGAAGAGTCAAAAGAGAAGAAAAATTGACTGGAGTCAACTTCAAACTCGCCTTCTGCGCACCATAGTTCTGTACCGAATTTTCCGACCAAACAAGACATCTAGAAACAAATTGCCGGAATCCTGTATAAACGTATTACTGTAAGGAATGTATGGCTGTAATTGTGAGAGGGACCACGTGCACTTGCTACCATTTGTGTGTCAAATTTTCCTTTTAACCAAAATAATGTTTCATATTTTTTTACATCGATACTAAATTATTTTTCGAACTATTATAGCATAATCGAATTAACTTTAGCAGACACTTTTTTCATTCTATTCTACAGTATCGACTAAGGGTCGAGAATAGTGTTGTGCTATCAAAATAATGAAACGTTTTGTGAATGGATTGTTAACATGTTCGTAACAAGACACTGTGTTCTGTTTCGACACTGCCACACGTAGCTCAAAAGAGTGACAGAGAATAGACTTTTAAGAGCATTTTATTGAGGAATATCGACTTATAAATTTAGCCCAGTTTCCGAAAATCAAACGTGTTGAGAGTTAAAATTAATACTGAAATCTGTAAACAGTTCTGAAGAACTCAAGTAAAACTAATACTACTTAATAATTTAAAATGTTAACATTTGTACAGAGGGGGGGAAATTGTTTTACAATAGTTGAAAAAGGGTAAAAACCGGGTTTTCTTAAGTAAGTTAAAACCTGTGTCGTTCGATCGCGATGTAATTGGTACTGCTCCGTGAAAAGAACCGAAGACTAAAAGTGACGTATCATCTACAGACCAGTTATTCAGATCATGCGACCACTCCACTCTTTAACTGGATAGATTTATTAAAAGGAATAACTGGCGCGGCATTCCGGCGCGAGGACACAGTAGGGGTTCCTAGATGTAGAAAGCGCCTTTGACATTGCCTGGCATGACGAGCTCTTATATAAACTCCGGTACACAAGTCAGTTCCCAGACTACTAGCTTCATTTTACTGTTAGATTTCTGACAGAGAGGACCTTACGACAATAGAAGGAAAACTACAAGCAGGAAAAACATTCAGATATTTGAGAAAACCTAATCTATAACGTATTACCATAAACATGAATTAATTACCAAAAATATTTTTGAATGAATGCACTATTTTAATGGTAAGATTTCGAGCAAGCAGAACATACGATTTCTTGGTTACATACAATAAGACTACATCACACCGGTAGCGGTCAATTTCTCTTTTGCCGATAACATTCTGCTCTCTGGTATAAATAAGAAATTACCGTGAGTCGATAACAACTGTGACCGATGTCATATCAACTCACCTATCGTTGTCCTCATGATAGCAGTAAAATTTATCTAATCGTCGACACAAATGGTGTAAAAATTGTGTCCACTTATTGACCGATCCTCGCAAAAACCTATCATCGTTTTGCTATTTGAAAAACTGCTTACGAAACTGTTCAAAACACTAATAGTAGACAGAAACTTGATACCATAGCGTCGGTTTGGTTTTGAAAATATATATATATATATATTTTTTTTTTAAGGAGAGGCTACTAGATATTTAGAACTAGGCAGAAGGCCTAGAAGAAGCATAAAATGTGCTGGGTCCAGTGAGACGGGACTTGCAATTAAAACTCTCTATTAGCAACAAATAACAATTCTTTATTAAGTTTCATAAATGCATAATTGTTTAAATGGCACACCCCCAAAATAGTATCACAGACATAACAATTCTTTCAACATTTTAAAGATATGTATATATATTTATTATCCCTTCTCATATCACATGACATAAATGAAAATCACACAAAATGCACAAAAATAACAAATATAAAACCCCAATATTTATTTTATAAATATAAAAGCCTTGTGGCCCGCCTGTGTATTTTCATTGACCCGCAATATAGAAATTTCAAATGGCCGCCAAAAACCCTGCTAGTGTTATTAAAGCCAAACCATGTATAAGGTGAAAATGCTTATAGCCAGCATATATAGCTAGCTCAGAAATACCACAAAAATAATTTTAAAATGCTGTAACAATTCTATATAATCTTATCAAATATACATTTTGAAATTTGAAGGACAATCTGAATGGCCCGTAATAGCAAAATACAATTACAAGTGAAAGTGTTAGTACAGTTTGCATAATTCTGCAAAAATTGTGAAAATTCTTAATTTTATAAGGTATAGATAATTAAAAAAAACAGAGTTGGCCACAAGAATGAAAAATTGCAAATGCAAATTGTCCGGGCCGCCTGTATAGTATATAACAGATACATTCAGAAATTTAAAATAATCTGGCTTGACCATAATAAAAAGAAAATCTAATTGTACATAAGTGTCAGTACAGCCTGTATGAATTTCATAAAATTGTAGAAGCTTTAATTTTATTAAGATATAAAATTTTAAAGAAATCTGATTTGAACAGAACAGCCAGAAAATACAATCATGAATTGAAGTGTCAGTACCGCCTGTACAATTTTACAAAATAGTAAAATTTTAATTTTATCAATATATATATAGAATTTAAAGAGATGCTGAATTGACCCGGCCGCAGGAGTGTTCCCGCACTTGCCTGACCCGACATAGGATGACACGTCAGGAGTTTGCATGAAATGGCACCAACAGGCGCCAACCCCCGATTTGTAAAAAAATTTTTAAAGCAACTAGACCTGATAGCGGAATAAAAAAAAACCCAGCCCTTGTATGAAAAGAAAGTGATTAAGTGTAAAAAAAACCCGTGATAAAAATGAGACCAAACCAGCCGGTTCAGCACATTATAGAAACAACACGCATCGATTTAATTTAAAAAACTGCCCCCCACAACTTTTGCACCCATTATAAAGCATAAAATGAATGCACGCTGGAACCATCGCGCGGGCAGGTCTACAAATATACTTGTACGAACTGTATAATTAAACTCGAGTTACATCGAAACTGTCCAGCCGGCACACACCCGATTAAACGGTCTAATGGTACAAAGTTAATCGAACTGTATGTTACGTGCGCAGAACATAATTTTTCCTGCCGAGGCCAGGTGAGAGTAAAAAAAATTTTAAATATCACCTCATTTTGATCCAGGTGGTCACAGGGTTATGGCTTGCAGTGGTGTCTCCCTCCGCAGCGGCAGAACTAAAGTTTCAGTTGTTCAGGACATGATGAAGTTGTAGGTACACCACGCTGTGGTCAAATCTCCGTCTACCACGGGAACCCTGGACATTAGTTGAGTGACCACAAAGCCATAACACACACGTCACATACGAATCGTGTATAACAGAATCACGCCCTGGCCGCACCTGACCATTCAATACAGTTCATCAAAATTTAGGTGACACATTCTCTCCTTTATATTTTAACTAATATAATTATATTTCACTCTTGATTTGGCTCAAATTATGAAGCACACTCACAGGCATGTACAGCTTTAACATATCACAACAGGTAGCAAACTCATCCGCCATGTGCTCACCTCACACAGTGAAATCACCAATGTCTCGGAAAATTACACAATTTCATACATCTCTTTTCATACACAATTACTAATTACCAAATACAAATAATAGGCGGTATTAGAGTTTAAAACAAACCAAATACTTCACAATAACCAATACATTTCCGGTCACCACCACGTGCATTCATATCAGAGACATCTGTTCGCATCAGAATTAATTATAGCATGAATTTAAACCTTTTGCAACCAAATTAATAATATATCTTTAAAGTACTTACCGGAAAGGTCTTGGGGCGTTTACTCAGCCATTAAAGAGAAGAAAAAACCACAATTAGAAAGCTCTGCCGACTGGAAGAGAGAGAGACTGCTGTCAGTTCTATAGCGGGCGACGGACTGAAACCGACATGCCAGTCGCGATTCTGATCAGCCAAGTTAATCACTAGTTTCCCTCAACAGGCCGCGCCAGCCTGCAGAGGGGGACAACGGCCACACAGATCGGTGCCGCGTAATAATCTCGCGGCAGACATTAATAACTTATAAATATGTATCGAATTTTTTCTTTTTTAATTTTATACTAACGCAGGGTCATCAAAAACCCGGCACACACCCCCACCCCAAAAAGGCAATACGGTTGCCTCACACTTGAAACTCGGGGTACCCTGCATAGTACCCCCACAATCTTTTAGAACACAGAGTCTCTCCGGTAAGTCTCAATGAAATTCGCTTTCAGGAGAACAGAGGCTCAGAAAGAAAATGAAAGAGCTGGAAAGAAGAAGTGTAGTGTGTGTGCGTGTGTGTGCGCTGGTGCAAGTGTGGGGGTACTGCACGCTGGCTTGATCAGGGCCAGCGTACAGCAAGAAGGGACAGAAGAAGAAAAGAAGAAAGAAAAGTTCGGGAGCTCCCTGAGTTCTGACCTCCTAAGGCCTGCCAACTTACGTTTTGAGACACCGAACTTACCAACTTTAACAGAGCCTCATGCCCCATAGTTACACGGGGGCGTTTAAAACGTCTCCCTTGTCAAGACATTACAAAAGTCGGGAACCAGTTCAATTGTTACCTGTTAATTAAAGTAGCTGCCGTTGTTAGTAAACTTTACTTACCAACAAATTATAACCAATTATAATTTAGGAATTAGTCAAGGATTGCATAAATTTATTCACTCGCTGGGTGTTTGCGAAAACATCTCTTTATTGTCATATTTATATCTCATACTTTACTTTACTTTTAAACGAAAGATTCTAATAAATTCTGCATTAAATATTTTTAAAATTTTACTTCTTACTCTTTTTATCTCAAAACCATTCAGCTAGGTATTATGTCAAGTACCACGGATCCGGGTCTCAACTTTGCAATATTTTAATTTATCACAACTTCAACCAAATTATTTGAAGAATACAATTATTCACTAAAACTTCCGGGCTGAAAGGCCGTGGTCGATTGCTTAAGTTTCTGCTAAACGTTTCGGCCGCACCACCGGTGGCCATCTTCAGTAGCAAAAGAAAGAAAAGTGTTCGATAGATGATACGCCGAACAACGTCTCCCAATGGACTGGGAACAAGCAACAGTGAGTACCTGCTACGATGCCTCTATTTATAACATTTTGTCCGCTTCAGGTGTATAGCACGGACCAATGAGAAGCCAGCTCGTCATACTCAATTCTGATTGGCCATGGAAAACAGACCATGCCAGACACTATTTAAGGAGATGCTTTCTCCTCGGCGGTTCATAGCGACGGACGCATTCTTATGAATATGGATGGACTCCAGATGCAGGCGAGTGAAGTAACCCCGGACAGAAGACAACACACGGGCTTCATCAAACATTACCCGGTGATCGTCGTGGGACAGAGCGTGTTCAGCAACTGCGGACTTCTCCGGCTGGCCCAGGCGGCAGTATCTCCGATGTTCAGAGAGGCGCGTCCGGACACTACGCTTCGTGGTGCCTATGTAGACCTGGCCACACGTACAAGGAATACTGTACACCCCGCACGACGAGAGTGGATCCCTGGCGTCTTTCACCGGTCGCAGGAACTGCTGGATCTTTTTGGTTGGCTTAAAGATCGTCCTGACGCCCCGCTTACTCAGCAACCTGCCGATGCGATCAGTCACGCCACGGATGTAGGGCAAGACAGCAGAGCCAACAACTTCAGGCAACTCCGACTGGTCCGGCCTACCAGATCTTCTCGGCCGGGCAGCTCTCCTAACCTCCGCAGCAGAATAGCCGTTGGACTGCAGTGCTTTCTCGAGATGCCGAAACTCATCTTCGAGATACTGGGGCTCACAGATTCTTTTTGCCCGGTCTACCAGAGTCTTCAGCACCGCCCTCTTCTGCCTAGGATGATGATTGGAGGTCTTGTGCAGATATCTGTCGGTGTGCGTTGGCTTCCTATAAACTTTATGTCCCAAGCTGCCATCGGTCCTTTTCAGGACCAACACATCCAGAAAAGCCAATTGATCACCACTCTCGCGCTCCATCGTAAACTGTATGCGCGGGTGTACAGCGTTCAGATGTCCAAGGAAGCGTTCCAACTCCTCATCCCCATGGCTCCAGACCACGAAAGTGTCGTCCACATACCGCAACCAACACTTCGGCTTCAGAGGCGCAGATGAAATTGCCAACTCTTCAAATCTCTCCATATAGAAGTTTGCAACCACAGGGCTGAGAGGACTTCCCATGGCAACGCCATCCAACTGTTCATAGAAGCCGCCATTCCACTGGAAGTAGGTCGTTGTTAGGACCTGCCGGAATAAAGCAGTGATGTCCGCCGAGAACAGGTCACCCAAATACCCCAAGACCTCCTGAACAGGGACCATGGTGAAAAGGGAGACCACATCAAAACTCACGAGAACATCGCCAGGCTCCAGCACCAACTCCCGGATCCTCCGAAGGAAATCAGAAGAGTCTCGGACGAAAGAATCCGTCTGCCCGATGTGCGGCTTGAGCAATCCAGTGAGGTGCTTTGCCAAGGTGTAAGTAGGCGAGCCAATAGCACTGACGATGGGCCTCAGCGGAACGTCTTCCTTGTGGATCTTGGGTAAACCATAGAGACGGGGGGGAAGGGCCTCCGAACACCGGACGGCCGTCTTCACATCAGGCGCCAGAGAAGATTGCTTAATCAAAGAATCCGTTTTTCTCAAAACAGTTGTAGTCGGATCTTTGTTCAGCCTCCGATAAGTGGCCGGATCTAACAAACCTTCAATCTTCCGCTGGTAGTCTTCGGTGTTCAAGACCACAGTGGCACTCCCCTTATCCGCCGGCATAATGACAATGGATTCATCCCTTTTTAATTCCTTCAAGGCTCGCAACTCCGCCGACAGAAGATTGCATTTTGGCGGAGCGGCCCTTCTAAGGGCCCTAGAAGCTTCCATACGTATTTCATCTGCCTGGTCTCGGGGTAGTCCTCGGATGCCTGCCTCCACGCTCGCCACTATTTCTTCCACCGGTACTGTCTTCGGGGTCACTGCAAACTTCTCACCTTTAGCTAACACCGAGGTCTCGTGTGGTGTTAGTTGACGGTTCGATAGGTTTATAACCATCCTGTCCATCCTGTCACTATCCAGTGTTCTTCCCCTGATGTTCTGGGAAGCGAACCGCTCGAATTTTTCACGCTGTCTCTGGCTAGTACTGGCATGACACGACTCAAAAGCATTATAAGTGAGTCCATCCAACATCTCCCAATCATGTCGTTGGAGGGTACTGCTTAGATGTAGATGCAGTTTAAACAGTTCTTGGTCATTTGTTTAAACTGCATCTACATCTAAGCAGTACCCTCCAACGACATGATTGGGAGATGTTGGATGGACTCACTTATAATGCTTTTGAGTCGTGTCATGCCAGTACTAGCCAGAGACAGCGTGAAAAATTCGAGCGGTTCGCTTCCCAGAACATCAGGGGAAGAACACTGGATAGTGACAGGATGGACAGGATGGTTATAAACCTATCGAACCGTCAACTAACACCACACGAGACCTCGGTGTTAGCTAAAGGTGAGAAGTTTGCAGTGACCCCGAAGACAGTACCGGTGGAAGAAATAGTGGCGAGCGTGGAGGCAGGCATCCGAGGACTACCCCGAGACCAGGCAGATGAAATACGTATGGAAGCTTCTAGGGCCCTTAGAAGGGCCGCTCCGCCAAAATGCAATCTTCTGTCGGCGGAGTTGCGAGCCTTGAAGGAATTAAAAAGGGATGAATCCATTGTCATTATGCCGGCGGATAAGGGGAGTGCCACTGTGGTCTTGAACACCGAAGACTACCAGCGGAAGATTGAAGGTTTGTTAGATCCGGCCACTTATCGGAGGCTGAACAAAGATCCGACTACAACTGTTTTGAGAAAAACGGATTCTTTGATTAAGCAATCTTCTCTGGCGCCTGATGTGAAGACGGCCGTCCGGTGTTCGGAGGCCCTTCCCCCCCGTCTCTATGGTTTACCCAAGATCCACAAGGAAGACGTTCCGCTGAGGCCCATCGTCAGTGCTATTGGCTCGCCTACTTACACCTTGGCAAAGCACCTCACTGGATTGCTCAAGCCGCACATCGGGCAGACGGATTCTTTCGTCCGAGACTCTTCTGATTTCCTTCGGAGGATCCGGGAGTTGGTGCTGGAGCCTGGCGATGTTCTCGTGAGTTTTGATGTGGTCTCCCTTTTCACCATGGTCCCTGTTCAGGAGGTCTTGGGGTATTTGGGTGACCTGTTCTCGGCGGACATCACTGCTTTATTCCGGCAGGTCCTAACAACGACCTACTTCCAGTGGAATGGCGGCTTCTATGAACAGTTGGATGGCGTTGCCATGGGAAGTCCTCTCAGCCCTGTGGTTGCAAACTTCTATATGGAGAGATTTGAAGAGTTGGCAATTTCATCTGCGCCTCTGAAGCCGAAGTGTTGGTTGCGGTATGTGGACGACACTTTCGTGGTCTGGAGCCATGGGGATGAGGAGTTGGAACGCTTCCTTGGACATCTGAACGCTGTACACCCGCGCATACAGTTTACGATGGAGCGCGAGAGTGGTGATCAATTGGCTTTTCTGGATGTGTTGGTCCTGAAAAGGACCGATGGCAGCTTGGGACATAAAGTTTATAGGAAGCCAACGCACACCGACAGATATCTGCACAAGACCTCCAATCATCATCCTAGGCAGAAGAGGGCGGTGCTGAAGACTCTGGTAGACCGGGCAAAAAGAATCTGTGAGCCCCAGTATCTCGAAGATGAGTTTCGGCATCTCGAGAAAGCACTGCAGTCCAACGGCTATTCTGCTGCGGAGGTTAGGAGAGCTGCCCGGCCGAGAAGATCTGGTAGGCCGGACCAGTCGGAGTTGCCTGAAGTTGTTGGCTCTGCTGTCTTGCCCTACATCCGTGGCGTGACTGATCGCATCGGCAGGTTGCTGAGTAAGCGGGGCGTCAGGACGATCTTTAAGCCAACCAAAAAGATCCAGCAGTTCCTGCGACCGGTGAAAGACGCCAGGGATCCACTCTCGTCGTGCGGGGTGTACAGTATTCCTTGTACGTGTGGCCAGGTCTACATAGGCACCACGAAGCGTAGTGTCCGGACGCGCCTCTCTGAACATCGGAGATACTGCCGCCTGGGCCAGCCGGAGAAGTCCGCAGTTGCTGAACACGCTCTGTCCCACGACGATCACCGGGTAATGTTTGATGAAGCCCGTGTGTTGTCTTCTGTCCGGGGTTACTTCACTCGCCTGCATCTGGAGTCCATCCATATTCATAAGAATGCGTCCGTCGCTATGAACCGCCGAGGAGAAAGCATCTCCTTAAATAGTGTCTGGCATGGTCTGTTTTCCATGGCCAATCAGAATTGAGTATGACGAGCTGGCTTCTCATTGGTCCGTGCTATACACCTGAAGCGGACAAAATGTTATAAATAGAGGCATCGTAGCAGGTACTCACTGTTGCTTGTTCCCAGTCCATTGGGAGACGTTGTTCGGCGTATCATCTATCGAACACTTTTCTTTCTTTTGCTACTGAAGATGGCCACCGGTGGTGCGGCCGAAACGTTTAGCAGAAACTTAAGCAATCGACCACGGCCTTTCAGCCCGGAAGTTTTAGTGAATAATTGTAATGACACCGGCCGTGAAAGCCTACGCACTATTTGAAGAATAGTTTGGTGTAAATTTTAGAATTACTTTACATCTAAACATCGTAATGTTATTACTATATCATTACAGAGATTACAAATATTTATATGTTAATCTTTAAGTTCTCAAAAGCTCTTTACAGTTCTCTTGTTACTTTTTGTTGAAACAAATTATCACAAATGTTATGATTTAATATCACCTGAATAGAACATGAGTTTGCTGTGGGGTCCGTGATGGTCTTCTTCAGTCGTCTTCTTGGGTGTGATACAATGTTCCTCTTGATGCTCCATTTGGTTGATTGCTTCCGAAAGGTAGTTTAGTTCATGACGATTAGATTCTGGTACTAGAAGTTCATACGGTTGTTGTAATTTTCTTCTTCTGGAGTCGGTTGTTCACATTTTACATTTTAATAGTTCTTATTTTAGCAGCACTAAAATATGGTAAGGAACATATCTTACCACTTACTGTTTGTTAAGAGATGTGTCGGCTAAGTTCTTTTTTTTTATATTACATATTACCCATATTTCTTCACGCACTACATTACTATTTTTTTTTATTATTTCCCAACGCTACATTGGGTTAAATCAAAATAACTACTACCGTGATAGTATAGTATTTGAGCGGTATACACCGACGTGTAATTTGACAACACATTTGCGACATCCTTACATGTCGAAGTTTCTCCGGCGAATGGGGCATTGTTTAGCGGCGAGGAGTCTGTAAGCTGGCGCGGTTTTACGCGCTGAGAAAGTAGTTCGTTCCTTTAGCAGTATTAATTATTCAATAATTAACTAGTAATAATTTATGCTACCTTTTTGTTATGAATTAGGAACTTCCTTTTTTTATTTAGTACGTCTTTTATTTAATTAACGGAATTATTATTTTTAGCTTAATAACATCGTACTTTGCGTGTTCGTACTGGACAATTTGCACGTTGATGCAGGAATCTAGGTACAGATAAGGGGTGGATAATACTCTTACTTGTTATAAGAACAAAAATTTAATTTGTGCTATTTAAACATTTTTTTTTTAAATCGTCACAGGGGTGGAGCTAACCAACCACGAAACAACTCCATACTAACGATTCATCGTACATACTCAGCACCGGGGGGAAAATGATGGCCTCCATGAGACTATAATCTAAGGGTACACTTACAGCAACAGGGTCCACCAAGTGCACGACCGACCTGGTCAACCCTGCCGCTGCCACTCCTCTCTCTAACTCCTTTTTTATTTTTGATATTTTCTCTTTCTTTTTCTAATTTTTTTTGAATTTTTTTTTGACATTTTATGTTTTTCTAGGGGGAGGGTTAGGAAGATCGGGAAGAGGGAAAGGGCAAGGATCATTGAGAGGTCAAGAGCTAGGACTAAAGGTAAGGACATGGCTCCCTCCGGAAACAAGGATGAATGGAGACAACCAAGGCTCGCGTAGGCAGGGGCGCATCCCTGAAGTAGACGAACACCACTGGGACTGTGGGGAACATCTACCCACTACCCGTTTCTCGCTCACTGCAAGGCACCCCTTCATCGCATGCCACCATCAGGATCACAACCACCCTGACTGACACGGAGACCACCAAAATTCCCCCCCCTATCAGCCCGTCTATCCCCTGCGACAGAGCTTCAGTTTTGAAATGTGCATAGTCATTTCTTTTGAATCGCTCCCCGGTTCGCCCAACCTAGCCGTCACCGGCGACGCGAACCCCAGGATACGATATGGCCCCGACCAGCGATAACATAATTTTGCGGCTCTCTTGTCCACAGCTGAGCTGATCGGATGGCTTTGGCAGTAGACCCAGTACCCTGGCTGGAAAGGGGTTAGGAATTCGCCTCCGATTATATCGACGACGGACAAACTCGTGTGCTCGCAGCAAATTCCTCCAAGGCTCCTTCCACCTCTCCGCTGTTCCATTATCTGGCTCCCGTGGCAGGAGATCCTCAATATTCCACAAGTTAGTCAACGGGAGTGCGGGCGAGAATCCAAACATAATTTCGAAGCGAACGGCCTGGTGACTGTCATGTAGGGCCGTATTAAAGGCTAGCTGTAACCACTTAAGATTCTGGTCCCAGGTGGTCTGTTGCTCTGCATGATAAGCAATAAGTGCGGACCTGAGATTTCTGTTGAATCTCTCCGCGTGGGACGGCTGTGGGTAATAAGGAGAAGTGGTTACACGTTTACATGTTTGATCCCACTGGCGAAACACATTCGCCGAAACTCACCCGAAATAAACTGTGGACCATTGTCAGAGACAATGATGGTCGGAAGACCGAAATGCTGAAAGACCTGATTCTGGAGCGCGAGGACGGTCAAACGAGCCGTTGCCTGCCGTAAGGGCAATAGCCAGGCAAACTTTGAAAAAGCATCCACACATACAAGCAGGTAAGCATTACCAGACTTGCTACGGGGGAAGGGTCCCACGTAGTCGATGAATAGCTTCTCCATCGGTCTGCTCGCCACATCAGATGACAGCAACCCTAACTTGGTGTTCTGGGCAGGCTTACTCAAGCCACAGAGATGACAATTCTTAACCCGCGTCGCAATGTCCCAATCCATGCCCTTCCAGATGAAATGTCGCCTAATGCTGGAAATGGTCTTAGAAATTCCCTTGTGACCTCCCACTGGGGAATTGTGATAATAGCTGAAGACCATGGACACTAACTTGCTAGGCAGCACGATCTGAGGGGCGCGTCCCTTTCTCTTCCTACAACACAGGACGCCCTTCGACAGGAAGTAAGGGGCCTGTACGTTACCCTCCTTTATGTTCTGGATGATTGGACCCAGCTCATCGTCATCCAACTGAAGGGGTAACACATCAGTGAAGGCTAACGGAAAATCTAACAGAACTGAACAGGGTTGCTCAGATTGGACTTCACTGAGCTGGGAAAACATGCGTGATAAAGCATCTGCAACCACATTTTGAGTCCCCCAATGTGTTGCACTTTGAACTTGAAGGATGAGATCTTGACCACCCATCTACAAATTTTACCCAGTTGCCGGGGATGAGCAAGAAGCCAAGAGAAAGCCTGATTGTCGGTCTCGAGCAGGAACTCAGCATGTTCCAGAAAACGCCTGAACTTATCTAGAGCGTACACAACAGCTAAACACTCTAGCTCATACACTGAAGACTTTCTTTCTTGCTGGGTCAACGTTCGGGATATAAAGGCCACAGGCTGCCTAGCACCATCAACGACTTGGGACAGAACCGCCCCGAACGTCACCGAACTAGCGTCCGTCTGCAGTATGAAAGGCTGTGAAAAATCTGGCATCCGTAGCACCGGTGGGGAGATGATAGCCTCCTTCAAGGTATCAAAGGCCTCCTGTTGTCTCTCACCCCACACAAACTTGGTCCCGTTTTTTCTAAATTCGTTTAATGGGGCAGCGATCTCCGCTGCATTCGGAATAAATCGACAGTAGAAATTCACCATGCCAACAAATCTAGCAATGCCTTTAGCATCCCTAGGAGGTGGAAAATCCCGGATGCCCTGTGTCCTTTCGGGATCCACTGTGACACCCCGGTGCGAGACAAGATGCCCCAAAAAGGAAATACTTTCTTGTGCGAAACGCACCTTCTACGGACTAACCGTAAGACCCGCGCTCCTCAATCTGCACTTCACCTCCCTTAGATGACATAGATGTTCCTCGTAAGTCTTGCTATACACGAGCAAGTTATCTAAATAGTTGAAAATAAATTTAAACTTGACATCGTGAAATATACGGTCGAGTAGACGCGTGAGGGTTTGGGCGCCCACTGCCAGGCCCATGGGAACTCCAGTGTACTGATACAAATTCCACGGTACACAGAACGCCGTGTATGGTCTGCTTACCTTGGATAAAGGGATATGGTGATATGCAGCATTGAGGTCAATCACGGTGAAGTACTTGGCCTCGCTAAATCAGTCAAAAGCTGAGTGGAGATCCGGAAGGGGAACCGAATCCATTCAATATTCGCATTCAATTTTCTATAATCAATTACCATTCGGTGTTTACCCCCAGGCTTGGTTACCAGAAATGCTGGAATTCCATAGCTAGAATGAGAAGGCTCAATGACCCCCTGCTCTAACAGCTCTTGAACCTTCTCCCTCAGAACGGCCATTTTCGGAGGTGCGAAATTATACGGGTGAGACCTCACTATTTTGGAGTCGCTAAGACGGATTTTATACTCCAACAAATGTGTGAGTCCCAAGGTAGAAGTTAACACCGAGGGAAATTCTTCACACAGTTGGTCTAGGGCCTTCTGCTGGGACGGAGTGAGATGGTCTCGTGCAGAATCGGGACAAGCCACCTCTTGGATACCTCCCTTAGCTCCCTGGTATCCAAGGAACGGAATAACGACTCCCCGATTGAATTTAAAATAACATTGGTGCCCATGGATGTCCAACACGAGACCACTTTTAGCGATGAAGTCTGCACCAATAATACAATCTACTCCCAGAATCGGAGAAACCAGAAAAGGCCACACCCAGGAAAAACCGTCGACTTTGAATTTAAAGGAAATCACACGGGAGATGGGCAGGATTTCCCGTGATGCAGTCCAGCATACAACTGAAGACAGATCCGACCTCTTTATTAAGCCCTGCTTTTCAAGGTCCGCACACACTTGAGATGAGATGATAGATCGGGCTGAACCGGAGTCAACCAAAGGTCTGAGCTGACCCCCCTTTACCTCAAGCGATAGAAAGGGGCATACGGAAGTATGTTGCGGGATAGTAGTTAGGACCTTGCTGTCAGAAGAGTCGGGTCCTATCACTGGGCTGGAGGTAATAGGACACAGAAAAGAGCCACTCCGAGGGGAAGACATCCTCCGACATATCTTCCCCTGGCTGCTTAGTTTTTTGGAGACCGGACCCTCGGGGAAAGCGCTGGACGCACACCACCCTCCGGACAATTTCGGGCAACGTGCCCCTGTCTACTACAGCGGAAACAAATGACACCTCTAGAAATGCCGCCCTTGTCGCCGGCGGACCGCCCCGGTCGGGGCTGGGACTGAACAACACGTCGCTCCTCCCTTTGAAAATCGGGCTGACTCGTCCTTCCGGATCCTCTTGACTCGTCATTAACCTGTATAGCCCGGGATAACACACACAACTTATCAAGGTCTCCAAAACTGCGCGGCCGCTCCGCAAAGACCAAGCGTGACCTCTCCTGAGGCGTCACAGCTTCTAAAATAATCTGGACGACCTCTTCCTCGGACAGTCCCAACCCCAATATTCGAGCAGAATCGCGGATGCTGTGTACAAACTCAGTGAAACTCTCCCCGTTCGATTGTACGCGGTAGAAATGTTTGTGTCTTAATTGCTCACGCAATCTGCCGGGTACGCATGCGTCCAACACCCCCCGTGGGAAAGACGTCACACTGCCGCCACTTCGTATTGTCTGCGCGACCCGCTCAGCCATGGACCCGCGACAGTAGGGATACACAAGCTCGAGAAGGGTTTGGTCCGACATCCCCGGAAAGTCAGACAACTGGAAAAGAATTCTGAAAAACGACATTAATCTGTCTACATCCAGCCCATCTACCACCGGCAGCAAGGCCCGGCCCAAGGGCCGGGCAAGCCGGGCGACTGCCCGGGGCGCCGCTGTCAGATGGGCGCCAAAAGAGCCTCAAAAAATAAATTTTAGAAAGTGTTTCCTACTGATCTTTTTGCTTTATATTTCTGTAAACTAGCGTCAGTTGCATCATCTTCTTTTTCCACCATGGACAAAAGCGAATTTCGTAGTACTAGTGCGCGTGTTGTATGTTTAGCGCTGGATGGCGGGAACTTCGTGCAGACCATAACGGCTGCTTGCGACTGCCGACTACAGACTACATTGCAACTGACAGTCGCAGTAGTGTGTCAATTGCACTGAGAATTGCCCTCACCCTGCCTGTCAGCGTGGCTTCAGGCGAAAGGAGCTTCTCAAAATTAAAATTAACTAAAAATTATTTGAGATCTAACATGTGTCAGGAGCGCCTCGTGGGACTCGCCATAATGTCGATTGAGTTTGACATTCTCCAAGACATTGACATGGATGTCATTGTTAGAGACTTTGCAGATAAAAAAGCTCGAAAGGTTCTGGTGTAATCATGTCACCATTAGTAGTGTTCAATAAAGTAATGTTGTTCGTTGCTGTTTTTGTTTATACATATACATGCCGGTACATCAATAAAAAATGTGTAATGGATATCATGTGCATAGTTTTTTAGTCCTACGTATTCCTGTATCATGCATTTTGAGAAACGAATTTTAGCATTAATTTTGCTCTTTGAAAAATGGGGCTTTAAATTATTAAAACCACTGTAATAAAATGTAAACTACTGGCTAGGACTAGGTGGGGGGGGCGCCAAAAAGTCACTTTGCCCGGGTGAAAATTTTGCCTTAGGCCGTTACTGCCGGCAGCTGCTGGATGATAGTAGAGAGCGGATTCGGTAACTTATTATAAGAGGCGCCCGACATCCCCGAGAAAGCAGGCAACTGAGCCGGTAGATTTTGCGTCTGCTCCGTATCCAACTCAGGAGGCTGGGGAGAAGCCACGGGAGTGCGAGATTGGCCCGGCTCAAAGCCCAGCAATGCCTTCACCACTTGCTCCGTAAGTGACTTAAGTGTGGTGCTGATCTCTGCGATCGTCGTCTGGGCGGACAAGTTCTCCAGTCGGTGTTGTAGGTGTTCCAAACGCTGCCGGACCCTCTGCCTGGCCCGTAGGGTGGGTGGGGCCGACTCTAGATCCTCAATCATCTCCCGCAACTCACTTCTCCTGGCACAGTTCTACTTCCGCCGTCACATCCGTCACCTTGACAATAAACGTCGCCCCTCCGGTGGCGAGGTCGTCCCTTAACTGCTTCCTCAGGGAAGCGACGTCCCCCTGGGGCCTCCCACCCCGGGACTTAATCTCGAATTCGAGCTCGTGTTTGAGAAATAAATCGGGATTGATCCCACTCATCCCTAAGCCGCCCGAATAGTTCTACTCACACACAATATACACCACAATACAACAGGACTATTGACACGAAGATCAGAAAAAACCTGAGTACTATACTTCCTTCAAGCAGACCCCCGGGTTCCCAAGCGCTGCGGAGACCTGACCCACTCCTGAACCAACTCTCGTTCACACCACACAAGAGGACAACCGACCTTGGACACTAACATACTACATAAAATCCACAACAACTAACACCTATCATGACATATCACATTTCACAAACACATACTTAACAACCATCAAAGGCCAACATTGAATCTCCCAAAAATCTTCACACAACGAACTATACGTCGGTATACCCGACGGCACCGGCTTCCGATTGGGCCATACCGCATCCCGCTAACCCAACGCGCAATAATTCGAAAATCAATTACTGAAACAGTCTACTCCCATCGCAACGCCCCAGACCTCCGGTAATTCCAAGTCTAAAAAAAAATATTCCAACTAAAAATGCATGCCTCGTGGCGACACCAGATTTACAAGTTCAAACAGGCTGACCATCATACATCCACATAATATATAAAAACATTAAACATAACACAACATAGGCATATATAACTTCTCTAAGTTATTTTTTTCAAGTTCCAATCATCTCAGACTGTTTCCGAGTTTGCAAGCCCCGTCACACCAAAGGACCCAAGGTACCAACCCTAGATAGAACCACGCTTTGCTACCATTTGTAACCCCTCCTTATTTTTATTCGGTTTTTTATAAGCTTTTTTTAAGGAGAGGCTACTAGATATTTAGAACTAGGCAGAAGGCCTAGAAGAAGCATAAAATGTGCTAGGTCCAGTGAGACGGGACTTGCAATTAAAACTCTCTATTAGCAACAAATAACAATTCTTTATTAAGTTTCATAAATGCATAATTGTTTAAATGGCACACCCCCAAAATAGTATCACAGACATAAAAATTCTTTCAACATTTTAAAGATATGTATATATATTTATTATCCCTTCTCATAACACATGACATAAATGAAAATCACACAAAATGCACAAAAATAACAAATATAAAACCCCAATATTTATTTTATAAATATAAAAGCCTTGTGGCTTGCCTGTGTATTTTTATTGGCCCGCAATTTAGAAATGTCAAATGGCCGCCACCAACCCTGCTAGTGTTATTAAAGCCAAACCATGTATAAGGTGAAAATGCTTATAGCCAGCATATATAGCTTGCTCAGAAATACCACAAACATAATTTTAAAATGCTGTAACAATTCTATATAATCTTATCAAATATACATTTTTAAATTTGAAGGACAATCTGAATGGCCCGTAATAGCAAAATACAATTACAAGTGAAAGTGTAAGTACAGTTTCTATAATTCTGCAAAAATTGTGAAAATTCTTAATTTTATAAGGTATAGATAATTAAAAAAAATCAGAGTTGGCCTCAAGAATGAAAAATTGCAAATGCAAATTGTCCGGGCCGCCTGTATAGTATATAACAGATACATTCAGAAATATAAAATAATCTGGCTTGACCATAATAAAAAGAAAATCTAATTGTACTTAAGTGTTAGTACAGCCTGTATGAATTTCATAAAATTGTAGAAGCTTTAGTTTTATTAAGATATAAAATTTTAAAGAAATCTGATTTGAACAGAACAGCCAGAAAATACAATTATGAATTGAAGTGTCAGTACCGCCTGTACAATTTTATAAAAATAGTAAAATTTTAATTTTATCAATATATATATAGAATTTAAAGAGATGCTGAATTGACCCGGCCGCAGGAGTGTTCCCGCACTTGCCTGACCCGACATAGGATGACACGTCAGGAGTTTGGATGAAATGGCACCAACAGGCGCCTACCCCTGATTTGTAAAAAAAATTTTAAAGCAACTAGACCTGATAGCGGAATAAAAAAAACCCAGCGCTTGTATGAAAAGAAAGTGATTAAGTGTAAAAAAACCCGTGATAAAAATGAGACCAAACCAGCCGGTTCAGCACATTATAGAAACAACACGCATCGATTTAATGTAAAAAACTGCCCCCCACAACTTTTGCACCCATTATAAAGCATAAAATGAATGCACGCTGGAACCATCGCGCGGGCAGGTCTACAATTATACTTGTACGAATTGTATAATTCAACTCGAGTTACATCGAAACTGTCCAGCCGGCACACACCCGATTAAACGGTCTAATGGTATAAAGTTAATCGAACTGTATGTTACGTGCGCAGAACATAATTTTTCCTGCCGAGGCCAGGTGAGAGTAAAAAAAATTTTAAATATCACCTCATTTTGATCCAGGTGGTCACAGGGTTATGGCTTGCAGTGGTGTCTCCCTCCGCAGCGGCAGAACTAAAGTTTCAGTTGTTCAGGACATGATGAAGTTGTAGGTACACCACGCTGTGGTCAAATCTCCGTCTACCACGGGAACCCTGGACATTAGTTGAGTGACCACAAAGCCATAACACACACGTCACATACGAATCGTGTATAACAGAATCACGCCCTGGCCGCACCTGACCATTCAATACAGTTCATCAAAATTTAGGTGACACATTCTCTCCTTTATATTTCAACTAATATAATTATATCTCACTCTTGATTTGGCTCAAATTATGAAGCACACTCACAAGCATGTACAGCTTTAACATATCACAACAGGTAGCAAATTCATCCGCCATGTGCTCACACAGTGAAATCACCAAAGTCTCGCAAAATTACACAATTTCATACATCTCTTTTCATACACAATTACTAATTACCAAATACAAATAATAGGCGGTATTAGAGTTTAAAACAAACCAAATACTTCACAATAACCAATACATTTCCGGTCACCACCACGTGCATTCATATCAGAGACATCTGTTCGCATCAGAATTAATGATAGCATGAATTTAAACCTTTTGCAACCAAATTAATAATATATCTTTAAAGTACTTACCGGAAAGGTCTTGGGGCGTTTACTCAGCCATTGAAGAGAAGAAAAAACCACAATTAGAAAGCTCTGCCGACTGGAAGAGAGAGAGAGACTGCTTTCAGTTCTATAGCGGGCGACGGACTGAAACCGACATGCCAGTCGCGATTCTGATCAGCCAAGTTAATCACTAGTTTCCCTCAACAGGCCGCGCCAGCCTGCAGAGGGGAACAACGGCCACGCAGATCGGTGCCGCGTAATAATCTCGCGGCAGACATTAATAACTTATAAATATGTATCGAATTTTTTCTTTTTTAATTTTATACTAACGCAGGGTCATCAAAAACCCGGCACACACCGAATGTAATTGAGAATGCGTTGGGGAAAACTAATAACAATCCATGTACTCGGATATATGGTACTTTGTAAAATATTAAATTGAAGTTACAGTTGAAATTGAAATTTGTATATACCAAACGAATGGTGTTCGCTTCTATTGACGTCACCTACAGAAACCGATCTCGGTTCGATGTCGTTATCAACGGTTTCTACAGTACTTACAAACGTCTCCCTTCACAATCTTAAACAAAAAAGTAAAAGAATAATTTAAGTTTTCTCTCCGGTTCCTTAGACACTGTCAAAATATCTTCCATTATAAATTATTCAAAGATTTTATCTGCTCGCGACTTCCAAAATAAAATAGTCTCTTCCATTTAAATAGCCCATTTTGTCAAATTCATTATTTTTCAATTGAAAAGAGAACAAAACCCGATCACATTTTTGCTACATTTTTCCAAAATAGTGTCTCTAATGATTTTGCGATTTAACTAATACTATGTCCATTACAGTATAATTAAAATATTATAATATGAAACATTATGTTTCTCGTAAATATTATAACCAAATTGTATGTCTCAATTAAGAAAACTATAACTATATTTCGGCCTTTCAGAAAATAATATATAATTTCATTATATAGAGGACTGGGGTTGACACGGCAACATATTTCTTTATTGGAATTAATAGGTTTGAAAGCAGTCAAAGAAACCTTGTACAATGCATGCGACACAATGTTGGTCTCAACATTACGTTTAACAGATAATACGGCTCTCGTATAAATGTATATTTGCCTCTCATTATAAGTGGAAACATTTTGTTTTCAACTTAGAATTAAAAATTTGATTTCAAATAAAAAACGTTTTAAAACAATAGTAATTGTTAGAACAGAACTGTTCCGTTACCAGGCAATAAAATTATAATTTTTTAAATTTAAATTTAAATTGTCGATCCGTCAAGATATACTTCTAGTTAGGAAGTATAATAGTATCATTATGTATTGCATGAAGGACACACACACACACACACACACACACGTAAACTATCGTAACATTAGGCCTTACTCGAACACAAAACCTAACGATTACCCAGGCATGTAAGCGATAAATGCGTACAGTGTGATTACAGATTTGCTCTCTACGGATCACTGGCCAGTGTAGCGGCAAGTGATTACAGAAGTACGGTTCATAAGCATTTCGTCTTTAGGGCCAGACACCTAGGTACAATTCATAGGGTTTCTTGAGCGATTTTGAAGCGCTTCTCCTACTTCGTGGGGTTTTGTTCTGTCAAATTCTATACGCTCGCAGCTTCACTCTGACGCACTTAAATTGTGCCATGGCTAGCCGAGTCACGGCATGGTATATTTAGTAGAGAATTGCTTCGGGCAGATTTTGAATTTGAAGTGCCGCTGCGCTAGTCTACGCGCCCTTGATCACGTCGTCTGTTGCCGTCGCCCGTGCATCGCCTGTGACGAATTAATTCAACCGGCAGTTGTGGTCAGCTGATCCATGTTAGGTTACAATCTTCAACGTGTTTTTTTACCAAGCCGATTTCGGTTGAAGATATGTGGTCCTCTACCTCATTTCGTTAAAAGCCTCTCCAAGAGGTTCATCGGCGGTCTAGGGGGAAGTGCTTTATCTTTATGTAACACGCTATCTACTATGGGCGAGTAGATCGTAAAGCAGCTTCAGGGTCCTTGCCTCAGACAGGAGAAGGGGTTTCGAGCATGATGAAAAGACCATCCGTCACCATGGGCAGAGCGAGTTAGGAATATGCCACTCCCCGAAGCCGTCAAGTGAACCAACATGCATCTAAGATCTCACAGCATCGCTCACCCCGTAAACCCCGTGGACTTCCAGGTCTCCGACACATACCACATTTTGGCCAGAGTAACCAGAGTTCTTCGCAACGTTAAGTCAGTCATTAAAACAGGTGGGAACATTCCAATTAATAACTCAGTGAGCACCAGTGCACAAATGTTTTTCGATTTAAATGAAACTCTAAATTCTTGTAAAGACAGTGCCGTAAAGATTTCTGAAGTCTGGTGTTTGATTCTGTACCAGTTTAATTAACCTTTAAAATTTAAATTGTAATAAGAGAACAGGATGTGATCTGTTGAAGCCTGCTATTAACCCTTTCAAATAATTTAATTGTTATAATCAATTGAAACCCAATGCTGAAGAGTCATTAAAAATTTTGTACTGTTTTAAAATGGTTCCAGAATGTGAAGTAAGATGGGAAATTATAACTTATTGCTGTAATTTATGTTCTGCTTAAACTTATGATGGAATCATTCTTTAGTACTGTTGTAATCTATTGCTGATTGTAACCTCTAATGATTCGCTATTATTCCAAAAAAAGCAGTTATTTTTACAGTAGTACGTATTATTGATACTGCTGAAAAGAAGGGACTTATCGTCATCGTTCCGCAATTAATTTAAATCCAACAAGTCTGATGAAGCAGACGTTACAAGTTATTAAGAAGTCAAATTTAAAGGAATCTGAATGGACTTTGGTTTATCATTCAATACGGATGTCCATTATAACTTAAAAGTTTTAAAAGTGCTCACATAGTTTAAAATTTTACCTGCACACAATGTAATAACTGTATCACTCAATCTAATAAAATAAAACAGTAAATTAAGAAGGAAAGACTATTGTTATGAATATTTACTCGCTATGAAGACCAGCTTTGGTGCTTTGAGATATATGAAAAATATTTCAGAAAATTAGAAATAATCATAATGGTAAATGAAGATGGCAGAATAACCCACGAAGTGCACAGATGTATGCAAAGGTATGGTGACACTATAACAGCAATAGTGAGTATTGCAAATGAAAGGAATCCGTATCCACATTGTTAAAAATTTGGAAACTTACGCATTATTTAAATAAGAACAAACGCTATCTTTATCAACCTTTACACATGCTATGCCTGCACAATGATTCTTAAATGCACAGTCAGACAATAATGGATTTAATAAAAAAAAATAACTAAAATTACATTTGTTAATTTAAATCAATAAATAATCAATAAATAAACCCATTACGCGTCGTAAGGCATATTACAAATCCGTTTTATTTACTGTTATACGCGGACTCTGTATGTGATCCGTGAGTGGAAATATGATCATCTAAGCATGCGATCTCGGCTTGTTAACCGCAGAATCATTAATTGGCTGTTAACAAACAACCAGTTTATTTAGACAAATATGTAACGGACAGAGGCAGCTGGCCATCTCACGAAATAAAATTGTTTCCGAACAATTTAACAGATACGCGTTAGAAAGTGATTTGAGGTGATGGTTATGAACAATATTTTCTCTCGACTATAAATATACACGTTAATTGGGTTTGATTTGTAAATGGATCGAAACACCAAAGGAACATGTCTTCTCTGGTAAGCATAACTTGCGTATACATCAAAAGTCATGCAACGATCTTTTGAGCTTTAAAACAGGTATAATACTGAAATTCAGCAATAACGCTCACGAGGTCATTAATACATAAAAAGACGAGGTTGATATATTTATTTACGTTATTAATTAACTTACGACGAATACATCAAGGACTACAGAGTTATTATCGTATCGATTATTATCGTTAATTCACTGTCGTGTTAAATGGCGTTAACACACACACACACACACACACACACACACACACACACACACACACACACACACACACACACACACACACACACACACACACACACACACACACACACACACACACACACACACACACACACCTATAATTAGCAGCTATAATTAAAGTTATAAAAACAAAGAGGAACCGTGGCGCTTAGAAAGGCTGTTTCTGTACTTAAAAAAAATACGTTTAGGGTAATGTTTGTTACCTACCAACAGTAACAACAATTGAATATTTTGTAATTATAATACTTTAATAAATGGTTTGTACGAAATTTAACAATACATGTTGCTTCTGAACTGGAAGTTGTTGGGGGGGGGGGGGACCGCAGAAAACGAACAACTTCACTACAAGACAAGACCCTTTCGAATTATGCCTAACTTGCCTACTTTAGGCCAGGTATAGGGGAATATGAAATATGGTTGTTTTAAAATTTTCCTTGTCGTTTTAAATATATCGATTCTATTTGATTGCAGGTACGTCTAAATCCTAGTTTACACGCATACAAATTTTGTCTCCAACAATGTTGTCAACAGAGGTGTGCAAAATATTGGGGACAGCGTATGCGTGGAAACGCCAGAAATATGTTGGGAATTTTGTTGCGCAACAAATTTTGTTGGATATAAAATTAGTATTTATAAATTAGATGAGTTACTATTTAATTGCGGTGCATGCGTGTGAGCGTGTTTGCGCGTGTATTGAAATTTGTATTAATAGTGATTAAAATTTAATAGTATCTCCTCTGTTCGTTTGCTGAATATTCTTATGACAGACTTAATTGACTTGCCAAAATTTAGACTTGTTTTTAATAATGTTATAATACTACAATTAGTATAACACAATTAAAATTTTCAAGTAATTTAATATGTTAGAATGTTGATAGCTGCCAACATTTCTTCCGGTGACAATGAAGCACGTCCAACACAGTCTCTTTTCGAGATAAGCGGTATCATGAGATTGAAAAGATATTCAAATATTCGTACAGAATTTTCATTGCCACTTTGAAGTTGCAAGTCTGTCACTAGCGAATTATAGGAACTCTCACTTGGACGTTTAGGCAAGAAACTACGAACCCAAGAATGAGGACGTTTACGTTCCTTTAAAACTTGAGAATATGGTTCAGCCGTAATTACGAAAGCGGCAGCAGCACATGCTTCGTCATCCACAGTTGTAATGATACTGTTACGGGATGGAAACGCGAACGTCTACAACAGTGTTCCCAACACTGTTGTATCGCACTGGAACAAAGTCCCCAGCATTGTTGGGGTGCAATGTTAGCGTGGAAACAAAGCTTAACATAGATACAGTAAATTGCCGTGTCATTTTATGAGTTTAAATGTTTTAACGAATTGATTATTTGATTGAAATGTTTCTATTGTTCTTATGTTTGTTTACAAAAACAATTGTTTTACTCTTTATTTTGAAAACTGTTGTGTATGTGTTCAGTTATTAGAATTAGTAATACCGTATTATTTAAAATTATCAATAAATCAACTTGTTTGTTTAACTATAGGTCTTGAATATTTTACAATATTGTCTTGTATTGTTGGAGTAAAACTGGATACCTTACGTACACAAAATTTTTATTGTGTAAATGTGAAGGTAGAGGTGCAGTTAGGATTTCCTTCTGGGGAGGTGTTTAAATTCTTGTGAATACGGCTACAAAAATAAAAACATCTCAGAAGTCGTTATTTGCTATTTATTTTGTTAGTCAAGAAGATATGTACGGAAACATAAGAATTGTTTTAATAGATATCAGACATTTTAACAGTCAATTAAGTTTACATTTTACAATACAAATACGGTAAAATAAACGATTCAGTAAACCTGCACATTTCTCTAATCTTCTGCAGACGCTGCCGTTGTAGTTGTAGAATATGTTAAAACTTCGCTTAGCGAGTACATGTCTGTAATATTTGTAGCAAATGAAATGAAATTAATATACTCGTTTTGCCACAGAAATGAATAAAAGGTTTTAATAAATGTGCACTACATATCCTCAAAAGCAAACATTTCATTATCACGCTACGTGATTCGGAAATACTTGGTTCGCCGGATATTTCTTTGAAGTGCTGAAATATACAGTTTACTGAGTGCTTGTAAACAGTGTTAACTACGGATCGAAAGACCATATACAACAATACGGACCCTGAGATAAGATTCGAATAGAAACAAAAATTGTTTAAAATAGAAACTTTTAAATTGCTATGGATTAAATTGTGCACTATAAATATAAAGTAATTTGCTTACACAACGGCCTAAAAATATTTCCTACTCTCTGAGAGGACAACAGTACTACTACTTTACAGTACAGCGCTACTCCTTTAAATGCGAGCGCTTACAGTAATATGAGAATTACTCGTGGTATCCCAGAATTAAAAATTATATATTTCTGTTAATAATTATAGTCTGATAAAATGACTAATGTTTATGGCTTAACATTCGCAGGTTTGCGCACTTTTTATTTCCTGCATCGTTAACTGTGGCGTTGCTTCGTTGTCTGATTATTACGAAGGCCGTAGCGCCTTGGGCGACAACCCAGTAACGCAGCCATTCACTCTTGAAGGTCCTGGAAACGCAGACGGAGTTGCTTCCCTGCTTGGAAAGGTATCAGACAGCAAACCGGAAGTGGGTGTCTCTTTACAGCACGGTACTGGTGGAAGCTACAGACACAGCGGAAGTTGTGACACCGAGAGCTATTCAGGAGGCGCGTCGTTATCTTCTTTGGGCTCAACTAAGCATGCATTTGGTGACGTGAAGTCTCTGCAAGCCTTGCTTCATGGATCAAAATTGCTATCCGGATACAGAGCCCCTACTAAGAATCACAATAGCCTTTCTGTAGACCATGCGCCTTTTGATGGTCAACATGACATCAAAGATCATGATGGTATTTATAGTGTTAAAGAAGTATATCCAAGACTCACGTCATTAACTTCTCTAAACCTAACTAAGCATACGTCTGCTGACGCACAATCATTATTCCATGACTCTAAATTCCTACCCACTTACAATGACAATGGTAACACCTATGGTAACTTGAACAGTTTTTCTCTGGGACATCCACTGCATGGTGGTCTACATGACACTAAGATATACCCCGAAAATGGAAATTACAATAAACACCTGTTTCGCTCATCTACTTCGGGGACGTTAAAAGGATCTCAAACGCTGCCCAGCACTGTATCCGACCTTGGATCCGCCGAATACTCGACACATAATGTACACAACATTCGCAGTGAAGAGCACTCAAACTTTCGTGCATTAGCGGACGCATTAGTTCGTGGATGGACTGCACTTTTAAACCACTAAAGTATTTCTCTTCTTGAGAAGAAACACTATCTACTCGTATGTACATTCTATACAGCAGATACAAGAAGGTATTTTAAAGTAATTGAAAATTTAATTGTACTAATTGTAAACTGTTTTGTAATTATATTTATTTTTTATTGTTATCGATCCCTACACATGTGTTTTAATAAAAAAATATTTATTAATTTGGTAATGATAACTAAAAATAACCTTATGAAAATGTGACAGTTTTTCAAGAACCGTTAAAAGTTAACGTGAATCTCTTAATATACAAAAACCCACTAGTCAATTTTTGTTGGCACTGACAATCGACTTTTAACCGATTTGTGTGTACTAGATGAGAGGGCAGTCCTGTATTATATAAATAGAGTCCTGTATTATATTATTTGTGTTAATCTTCAAACCACATTAGGGATAATGTACGGTTCTGCTTGTTATGGCATCTCCTACGAGAGAAAGCGAAAGTACCAGCATTCTGTAAGTCTGTCAATGCTATTTTCGTCTGTTACCTCTGTTATAGTTACCAGTAATAATCAAATTCTTAACGTGACATTGTTCGATTTTTAGCATTCCCCTTGAAAAGCCGTCCGAGATAAAACTTTAGTTAGCCTTTAATAATTAACCGGATATCAAATTAAGACGTTAATATCAAAAAACCTCAACAGATTTATAATAGATGTCTACTATTAAAGAACTGTTATTCTTTCTAAAGATTCCAGGTGACGTTATTGCAATAAAGATCGTAAAACTGGAAATCGTTAATGATACTGCGCTGTTACTTTTAATCAAACAAATATACTCAATGAAATTAAGCTATTTGTTTTAAGATATGTGAGGGCTCAATGTATCATGCTGTTGTATGTACAAAATTTCTACATACAACAGCATGATACATCGAGCCCTCACATATCCTGTATACAATAAACAATGCGAAAAAGAAATACACATCATAAAACAAATAGCTCAAAACAATGGATATCAGCCTCAAATGATCGATAAAATCATTAAAAAACAAAAAAGAAATAAAACAAATACCACATCAATCAAAAAGAAGAAAACCTATATACCTGCACATTACATTGACGACAACTCTCAAAAATTAGCTAGAACATTTACAAAATATGACTATCAACTACCATTCAGAACAAGCAATGACCTCTACAACAATCTGAAAATAAACAGTACAAAATGGAAAACATTTATGAAAAAGCTGGAGTCTACTAATATAAATGTCAACATGCGAACTCGACAGAATGTAATGTACAGTGCAACAAAAAATACATAGGATTCACTTCAAGATCATTTAAAGACAGATATATTGAACATACAAAACATTGTCAACACTCAAATCCACACTCAACAGTAGCAAAACACATAAAACTACAGTCTTGTGAATATGGTCCAATACAACAACATTTAACCGTATTGAAAACATGCAATGACAAAATAAGATCAAATATAGATGAACAATACCGAATATACAAACATATAAAAGAAGAGGGCCATGAAAATCTATTAAACGTTATGACAGACTTCAAAAATCATATCACTTTTGAAATATTACGACAAAATCAACATTCAGTAATCAGCTGATATAATATGTAAACATGAACACTCTATAACAAAATCGGTTCTTAGGAAGCTTTAGACAACAACATATGTATCAAAATTAACAATGTCTACAAATTCGTTTTTATAAATAATAGTTTTATAATATTGTGAACGCAAATGTGCTATATAACCAGACGATGGTCTGTGACCGAAATCGATCGCTTTAAGAATATAAATTATAACATTATATGGTACCTTTAGGTTATATAAAAAGAATACAATAAAAAAATAAAAATTGAATTATAGGTACCATTATTAATAAACAATAAGTGAAAGTATAAAATACATCACATTATCATTAGTAATAACATTATTTAAAAATTTTTAAGTTTCTATTTGTCACGGGTCTAAATGATTTACGCCACTATCATTCTAACCTGCTCAACTTATTCAGTATTAAATTTTCTTGTCATATGAAACACGTTCTAAGTCACAATGTCGTCATCAGTCCAAAATTTACCCACATCTTAATTTAGTGATACAAATTTAGCCATTAAACTGTCATGGCATTCTGTATCACATACTAATGTGATTTTAGTTTTTATAGTAACAAGTAAGGGCGTAATTATTGCTGTTTTGGTTTTTAAACGTTTGTACGAGCCAAACGTATGTGATGTTTTCATTACCTATTCAGCAATGCTGGAAAGTATCAAACGCTCAATGTTGATGATATTTTGTATCTGAAGAATAAGTCGGGACCCAGACAAGAAGAAAACCAATAATAGGATAATCTGAGTGCGATAACTTTTATAAAAAAAGATGCCCTACATTTGATAACAAACTGATATAGAGGTCACGTAACAGCCAAAACAAGATGAAAGTCGAACGATATCAGCAGTGAAAGAACAATACGGTTTCTCGAACGACGAGAAAGTTTCGTATTTTCAAATAATTAAAAACTGTATGTGATAGTTGAAGTATGTTGGCTCCTGAAATTTCATTTAAATAAGTTTCATGGCCGTAAGGTGTCTATAGTGCGATTAAAAGTGTTCAATGACTCCGCGCAGCATCCTTTATCCTTCAAAGTGTAGCAACTAATGTAAACCAAACAAGTCTCGTATTTCCCTACAGACTGACAGGCGCCCACCGGGGCCTCGCATTTCGGTTGTAAAATAATCATGTTCTTAAGTAACTTCTACTACTGGAGGGAAAATATTCACACAGATTCGATCATTCTCCATTAATAAATATTTGTGGAGAATATTCAAAGGACGTTCACAAGCAAAAGTACATGTTTCCAATAAACTTGGATGTCTTGAGGAATTAAATAATATGTTCCCTGAACTGCAGAACTCGCTCACTACTTTGAACAAAAGTAAATTTTTTTTTTGTATCGGTCATCTAAGGACCACATATCAATTTCAATTCTTTATTCTTTGTTCTTTTTTCTTTTTCTCCAATATTCTTTCATATTTTCACTGTGTCTCTTCTTCCTGTCTTCAGTCCACTTTGAACTTGCGTTTTTCTCTCTCCTACCCTGGACTCCTTCCATTTTTAACACTTTTGCCCGAAAAACTTCTCTTTCAATTGCTTCTTCTGCGTGTATATTATTTTTTTTAAAATCCTTTTGTACTTCTTTAATCCAACTTGATGTTGACTTTTTCCTCCACAGATATTTGAAGATCTGCTTTGTTAACCTATTGTCGTCCATTCTATATAAATGTCCAAAAAATAATTGTCTTCTTTTCAAAGTAAATTTATTATTAGATAAATTTTGAAATTAGACAACTTTATAATTATTAGAAAAACGGGAAATATCTTATTACTTTACAATTTTCTGTTTAGTGAACTATCAATTATTGTAGAGCAGCCTGTCAATACAAGCTTACTTTTTCAAACATTTGGATTTGTGTTAAAAATCTCTTTAATCTTACATCCGAATGGATATTTACAATTAAAACAATTGTTGATCCCTTTCATGGGTCCTGGGGCACACAAATTTAAAATGTCTAAAACCGTTCACTATAATTAGCTTTTGGTAAAAATTTCCTTTAATTTGACACCCCACATGGAATTTGTGATGTATCAAACTTTTCACCCACTTTTTGAGCCCCGGCGCGGCGCCCCGAAGTTTTTACATTACTAAAACTTAACGCTTTCTCATTTTCTGTTTATTATTATTATTTTTTTTTTGTAACTGTCATTGACGAGTAGAACACAAGTATGCGGTATTGGATGGAATTATATAAGATTTGTAAAAAGTCTCTTGTATGCTTGTATTTTTCATTTCCATTGTACTAGTACTAAGTATTCAGATCAAAACAACAGCGTAAAAAATTTTTTTTAATTAAGAAAACTGCAATAAATATTGTATAGATTGCAGAAAAGAATAATTTGGCATGGTTTCTCTAAGCACATAGAAGATCCCTTTAGTGTAGAATTTGTTTAGTAGTACTGTATTAATTTGTGAAATACTTGTAAAATTAATAATTCTGTCACTTCAATTAAGGAACTGTACCAATTCTTGATCACTTTAATTTACAGTGATAAACTGTCATGTTCCATCAGTTTACTAAGCTTTAGGATATCATTATTTTAAAAAATCATTCTACATTACCGATAATAAATTTTCTTACTGTTACATTTCACGTCTAATGATGCAAATTTGTAAACATGTCCGGTACCTCAACATCCTCTGGTAGCTCAGTTGGTAGAGCGGTGGACTGTAGTGTGTAAGAGAGCAAAGCAGAAATCCATAGGTCGCTGGTTCAAATCCGGCCCGGAGGACGGATACGTTTTTTTATTTCATTACTTTTAGAACAGTTATTTGAAAAATTACGTTAGAAATAATAGGCTTATATAAAGTAGCGGATTGTAAACAAGGAAACTAAAATTTGAAATATGAAGTCAATATCTAAAATCTTTATGCAGATTGTGTTTACAAGGAGGGATGGTGCGACAGGCAGGTAAAGGTGTACATTTTTGTTATGGAGCGTTCCAAAAAGTTTTCGTTTTAATTTAGAGGATCTCAATTATTTTCTTTGAATTAGAAGTCAAATATTTAAGACTAATTTACAATTTAGTCCCATTATTAATTAGCTTTAATTTGGTTATTTCATGGAAAGTAGAATAATTGTTAACAAGTGGGAATCTAAATGAAATGAAAAGTTGTACGCCCTAATTTTTGAAAGAAATTAACTTAACCCACCCTTTATCTTGTTTGACGTTTGGTTGTTTGAATTGTGGGTGTAGCGACTATTACCGGAGAGTAAATTGTTATCGATTATATAATTTTCTCTCGATTATATACGCGTTCCAACGCTGAATATCTTCGAATAGCAACAGTAAATATTTACGTTTATCTCCAAAACAGGTTGTATAAATTTGTTCGAGTAATTCTAATCCGGTAAACAGAACGAAGTGCGTAGAAACTGTTCTTGATAATATCATAAACAGAATCGGGGAAACAAAATTAAAATCTGAATGTAATATCAGAATTAAATAATGAAATATCAGGGACCAGATACCACATAAAATCGTTTCTTGTATGTGATATACACAGGTAATGGATAGTGCATAGAATAATTCTTCAGAAAAAATAATGTAATTACTGTAAATCAGATTGACAATAGGCCTATGTTACGAAACTGGTATGTATAGTAGCTCGTACAGTAATTTTGTACCTACCGAATTACGAAGTTATCTTGATCCCATTACGGAATTTATTATGTGTGTCAGTAAGTGAGTGACTAAGTAAGTGAATGTGTGTGTGTGTGAGAGGAGAGAGGGAGAGAGGGGACAAAAAGAGAGAGAGGGAGACAGAGATAGGATAGCTTGCGAGTGTATTCTTGTTATTTATCGAATATTTTGACTTTGCAATAGCTAGTGAAACTTTCCGAAACACACTTACCTGACTCCAATTAATAAATTAATAATGCACTTTACCATCACACAAATCGTTGACCACAGTTGTCGTGGAGTTCCTATATTCATCACAAAAACTCTTGAGATGTAGGCCTATTTGAGAAATAGGTTCCGTATTATTTTCACTTAAATATCGGTGGATCCTTGGACTACGTATGAAGCTATACATTCAATGAAATGTGTACCTTTTCATCAACATTTATGTAAACTGTGGACAGTGTGGCTTCTGGGTTAGTATGGTCTGCAGGACAAAACATCATAGTACGTACTCACACCACATTAGAAGTTCTAATTAAAACCAAACATAAACCATCGATTCGTTCTACGTAATAAGATTTAAGACATTGTAAAATAAAGACAATAATACTTAACCTAGTTGTATAAGCATTAGCAGAGTAACGGCCTCTGAAAAGTGAAGGCAGACGGTTTTGGTCACCATGTTGGCCATCAAAGCAACACATATCGTTTGCTGATAGGTATTGTTTTGTCAATGAGCAGACAGCCGGATATTGAAGTATCGTTAGGTAACTTGTCTGCTCGTTTGAAGGAAAAAATCCTGTAACAGGTTTAGGAGAAACAGCGGGTTAAAATTAGAACTATAACTTAATTTTAACAGTAGAAGATTAATTATCTACATTTAATTTACAAAAAGCGTTACACGTCTATCTCAGTTCAGATATTTTATGACTATGTAATTTTCACAGCTGTTATAAGTGATACAAAGTTTGAATGTATATACGTAACGGTACAAAATACAAAAGATATTTAAACATTTACAAAACGTTTTTGATAATCTAAACTTTAAACTAATTTTTCTCATAAAATATATAATTAACTATAAAGCAGGTAGAACTTTGTCAAACCAATGCAGCGGTTTGTCTATAGAGTCGAATTTTTTCATTCATACCATGGTCGTCTTCCAGACGTAGGAGCTCTCTTGCCTACTCAAATAGGCTATAACAAAATCCCATGGACCAGTAACGCTAGATATATCTTGGCATTTATTTCGACCGCTATGGGCTTGCAGATACACTCCGGCTTTGTAGTCCGATAAGGCCAGTCGATTGTATGCTGTACGACCGTTTCCTTTCAGCAACATCATGAGTCAGCAGTTCAACACTTTCGTGCTGCTGATGAATTGCACGCGTTACCCGTCTGAAAGTACTTGGCTAAAAGGCCGAAGCTTATGCTGGTCTCACATCAAACCTAATATTCGTACTCTGGAGATCGTTCTCAGAACGCTATCATTAAACCCTTGTTCCGTAAGATTTACAAATACCTGGCCCGTTTACACGGCATCTCACTTATCTCAGGCCTTCGTTAACACTGAGGTGCACTCATATCGGTCATCGGCGTCGTCTGTCGTTTTGTTTAGCAGTTTAATGTTGGTTGGAATCAGGCCACACCACAATCCACAAAGATCTTTTTATCTCACTCTCCGTGGGTAGCACAACTTGACGGGTTTGTCCGTTACCTAACAGAGTCAGATGATAGGAGAGAACCATATTGTATTGTATTGTAAGTATAATGTCATAATAGATAGTCATTATACTTTATATTTTTTCATATCGGAAATGCAAGTGACTGCAGTGATTTTCCTCGTAAATTTCAGAGCGCTTGAGAACGACCGTTGTCAGAACTGTGCGAAGATTTTTCGCTCTACCCTTCGCTTAAGGACGAAAATATATGCTGTATTACAAATTTCGCAAAAATCCTTGAAGAAAGCACACACTAAAACTGACTAATTTGAAAAAAGCACATTAAGACAGCACATAAACCTTTACTTCACGACGAACTCAAACAAAGACAACAGTAAACAATGACTGCAAAGGTTAAGTGGGCTGGGCTGGGCGATTTGTCGGTTGCTAGCTACGTAAAACCATCGATGTATAATAACATCGATGCGTAAAACTAATGTCGGAGAGAGGTTGAGCGCTGAGCGTTGGTAGCTGGTATGAATTGCTTCACAGCTTTAGTTGGCTAGCCAGTTATTGTGTACTTTGTCAGCTTGTCAGTTATTTATAATTTGATTGTGATAGACCTTGTTTGTTACAAACGTGCGTACTAATTCAAATAAAAAAAATAAATCGGACTCAATATTTGAGTCGTTTAGTTTCAAAATCAGATACATGCAAAAAATGAAAATTTTCAGGAGAGATAAACAATTTTATTGCAGGATTGCTGGTTTTGCAACTAACCAGCAAATTCAACTCCAATTTGAATAATGGTGTATCTGTTTTAGAAACTTGTGGAGTAGATAGGGACATGTAAAAGGTAATAAAGTATAGGAAAAAAGGAAAAAATGCGAATGTGAAAAAGTGGATGTATTTGGTATTGAAACTAGACGATTCATTATGACTTCGTCATAAAATTTGACAAATTTCAAACTTTCAGTTTACCAAAAGATTTACTAGTCTCACAAATTTGCTATACCCACACATGTCTGCTCTACACGTTTCTACGACTCATCAGATGATTACCATACATCTGGAAGGGTAGATAATGACGACTATCCTTAAAATAATAACACAAAAATCAGTAATAAAAATAACAAAACAACAACAACAAACCATGAGAACGAAGTGAGAGAAGAGAGGAAGAGAGAAATACCTTCCTATTAGGAGAGAGAGAGAGAGAGAGAGAGAGAGAGAGAGAGAGAGAGAGAGAGAGAGAGAGAGAGAGAGAGAGAGAGAGAGAGAGAGAGAGAGGGAAACACAGTACGTGTCTAAGTACAAACAGTGTGTTAGAGAAAAATGCAGTGGAAATAATACCGACGAGAGGTACAGTAATCATTGTTGTGCACTCTTCAAACAAAGTATAACACAACAATCCGACAGAAGAAAGGAGGCAGATTTTTCTATGCCACCACTGGAATGTTTACTATATAAAGATTAAACGTTTCAGTTTTATAACAAGAAGTATGTTGTATAACTTATTGTTATATGAATAATATTTACGTATGCGAAGGTGTAAACAAAATTTGAATATTATTCAAATTTTAATTAAATCTACCTGTGGAATATGCAACAATACATATTTGCATTTGCATGTTCACCCAGGGTAATTTTTTTGGTATGTAAATAATATAAAAACTGTTATAAATAATTGTAATTAGTATAAGCGTGACTGGACAGGCGATGGCAATTCTGTACCTGTCGTTTGAACACCTGTCGTTTTTAAACTGTCGCGGGCGCAGACAGTACTACTGAAAGTCATGCACATCGACACGTCTATAGTCATAAATTTATTGCTAAGTGCGCGAAAATAACTGAGTTATGTAAACTAAAATTAATTACTCCTATAGTTAATATGTAACAAACGGAACATCAACTTCGGCATTTTTTGAAATAACAGGCGACAAGGCGACGTGTGTGATAATAAGGCAATGGGTGCTTGATCAAGTTGATCAGGTTAAAGACGGAATGTTTCCATACCTGATATGTCGATTTATAACAGACTGTAAATACCTCGAATAAATTCTTACAAAAAGAAACATTATTGACTTTTAATATTTAACTATTTTTTAAAATAATATTTAATAAATCGAAGATTTTATTTTTCAATACATAATTAGTTATTTCTTCTATACATAATCTCATTCTTCTATGTATTAAAAGAAAATAGTGTAGTGTACAGAAAATATACTTAGCGCAACAAACACACAAAATCCTACCACCTAGCCAGTGGTTTAAACAATAATGTTCCGTTCACTCTTAACACAAAATTATGTTCAGAATAATTGTAGGTTGCTATATATATATTGCAACGATACGTTTAGCATAATCTATTTATCAACCCCTGACTGAGGTATGACAACATACGAACATACGGTATGAGATGTAAAAGATATAAATAATAAAAATGATGTAATAATTAAGCGTTAGGTAGCAGAGATAATAAAAGAAATAAACGTATTAATTAATTTTAAATAAATAAATAATTGTAAGTGAGCCTGCATATGGAATTAAAAGCCTAGTTGGTTTTTAAACGCAGCGAGGGGAGGTGAAACACGCACCGACTGGCAAGGGTGACGTCATAGCGACAGGCAGCCGCGTGTGTATCAGTCTGTGTGTGTGTGTGTGTGTGTGTGTGTG
Organism: Magicicada septendecula; assembly: GCA_034769895.1. Taxonomy (NCBI): domain Eukaryota; kingdom Metazoa; phylum Arthropoda; class Insecta; order Hemiptera; family Cicadidae; genus Magicicada; species Magicicada septendecula. The sequence goes on along the minus strand of CM068372.1, from coordinate 240,536,373 downwards.
TGTGTGTGTGTGTGTGTGTGTGTTAGCGTTAGTGTGTAAATGAAGAACAAGTTGAATTGTGCATACAATTGTGGAAAATTTTACGCAGTTTTTTAGTGCTGAACGAAAACCAGAAGTCACACGAATCAGAGACATATGTAAAAATAAAGCTGGTGCCTGGCGCTACAATTAGACATTAAGTGGTCTATGATCGTGGGAACCGTTCAGCCACCGTGTGAAATTTTGCCATAACTTCCATAGTTTATACACCTTAATGTTCATAATTTGCATAAGTTAAGTTTAATAATGTACTTAACGATTTGTAAAATAATATTTATAAAAAAGTGTGCGCTTCATAGAAAGACGCGTAGGTTGTAGTTAGTAATTAAATCGAAGCGCGGACCTGTTCAACTTTGTCCAAACAATTTCCAACAGGAATTGAACGACGGCAGGAGTATAAAACCCCAGTGAGTGACACACGCTTTCTCAGATCATCAACAGACATTACGCGAATTTTACAAAATTAAGTAATGTTTTAAACCGTATTACATAACTTGAAGTGCGATGGAACCGGCAGTACGTTGGTGAAAGTATTAGTGATACACTATTTATTTAAAAGACTATAATATCGTAATCTACGAGGAGTCGTAACGTCGTCGACGAACTTCAAGAAGTCCACGTAGAACTTCGAGACATCCACGAGGGACGAGACAAGGAGATGAGAGGAACCAGAGCGAAATACTAGAGGACGCAGGGACAGCCACATGCAGCTACATCCAGCCGTACATCATCACGACCAGAGGTCCACGTCAGAACTCAGGATCCAGTAGACGGAGAGAGAGAGAAGGTGATACTAGAAAAGGATCCCAAACTCGAGAGTCCAGGTGACGGTAACGACACAGTTAAATGGTTGCAGAAATATGCAGGTGAAGTCAGACATTTATTTAATATTATAAATGACCTTGAGGTCCATCGAAAGAAGGCTCTAGATTCCATATACAAGTTTACATAAACTTTATTATTTTTTAATTTTTAATATAAATAATCAATAAATGTTCAAAGAATAATAATTGATAACAAAGAATATAAATTTATTAATCTCATAAATAAATGGTCAGTATAGGAACCATATTTTATTATATTTTTATATTTTATGATATAATTAAAGTCAAGTAACGATAACGTAAACTCAAGTATGAGAGTTATTTAATTGAAGATTTTTAATTAATTGAGACATTAGTAATATAATTAATTAAAGTAATAGAATGGTCTCTATTAGAATTTTTAATAAATGTTTAATTAATTAATTTTTTAATTAAGTGGTATATAATAAAAACCACACTTGCTAAGACAAGATGAATATTCAATTTCGTACGTGTTAATCACGCATTATAATAATATATGTGTTATGTATTATATGTGTTATGTAAATATTCCAGGTCATATATGTCTTATGTTTGTGTGTAATATGTCTTAGAATATAAGAGATAAGATTTTAACCACGTTATAATTATATTATATTCGTATTGAATATAAGGGTTCCAATAGTAATTAACCCACACAATAATTAATAATATGACAATTTAAATTTTTTAAATAATAAATAAAATGAATATGATTTTATTAACAAAGTCGTACTAATTTCACAACCAGTACTAAATCCTCTGTTGTATTACGATTGTATAACGATATTCACGTGCTTATCCACCCTCAATCAACTACCAAAGCCTGCGACCTAGCTGGGAAACATCAAGGTAAATACTGCCGAAGAAGAGTATACCTTCGAGACGTGGGTAAGTGCGCACAAATGAGTAACAGCATATGTGCAAAAGTAAGTGTCTAAGAATAACGTCGTAATTATATATATATATATATATATAAAAGTTAAATAATCAAATATATATACATTTTTCTATCATTTTCACGTCTTTTCAAAATGTACACGTTTTGGCGTCTACCCGAAAACGAAGAGTAGGCCTATATTGAAATTTTATTGTAACATTACGTTCTTGTGATTATGTTATTTGTCTTTTGCATTTTATATTTCAATATACTCTTAAAATAAGCAAATCATTTTTTTTGTACAAAACGCTGTCATTATGGCACCTTTTCATATTTACGACTATAGGGCGTTTTTTTCAATTTCCCAACAGTTAAGCGTCTGAAATGTATAGTTTTTTTCGAATTTTCGCCGTTTTTGCTTCCAGCGACGTTGCCAGTTTTCAACCTCGGTATTGCATAGTTCACGTTGACGCTTATTTGTTTGTATGAAAGAGTGACTAACTGCAGGCGAATGACCATTATTCTTTTCCTTCGTTCACGCGCCAACTTTACATCATAATTTTAACTAAATATTTTTAAAAAAATTTTTAAACTTTACTATCAAATTCTATTAACCGTGGTAATATAATTGTGTGTTTTACGAAGCGTGCCAACGTAGCGTACTGGCCTTTCGAATTATGTAAACACTGACCACTACTCATCGGATCAAATAACGTAATTAACGGGCATGTTAGTATTTTCTCACATGCATTGACACCGGGCGATAATGTAACTTTGATCTCATTTACTAACGAAATTTCCTATGCATATTGGGAGTCAAAAATAATAAATGTAATGTCAATCGTTATGAACTTATACTAGTTATATAAAAAGTATAACCAGTTATGTTTTTGGACAGTGTTCATCATTATACATACAGTATTTTGAAGTAATGCTATAAAACATTTATTTATATCAGTTTTGCGGTTAACAAAGTTTTATAATTTTAGTTTGAAGTTCTGTAGTTCTCTTAATAGTCTATAGTTCTGTTTGGGGTTGAGATTGGTAAATAGAAAAATAGACAGACATATAGATAGGTAGATAGATAGATAGTGAGAGAGAGAGAGAGAGAGAGAGAGAGAGAGAGAGAGAGAGAGAGAGAGAGAGAGAGAGAGAGAGAGAGAGAGAGAGAGACAGACAGACAGACAGACAGACAGACAGAGACAGAGAGAAGAGAGAGAGAAATAGTAAAATAATAAAAGTGCGTAATTAAGAGTAAGAGAGTAGGAGAGAGAGGATGAGTAGGTAGGGGTAGAGAAAGAGAGAGAGAGAGAGAGAGAGAGAGAGAGAGAGAGAGAGAGAGAGAGAGAGAGAGAGAGAGAGCTAAATGGGAGTAAAGAGTCAGATACACAGACAAAGACAGAAAGCTACTGTACGTATTTTTTTGTTAATAAGAGTTCTATTTTTATTAGTAAGAGATACAAAGAAGGGGTAAAAGAGAGAGAGAGCGAGAGAGATAGAAGGGGGGAGAGCGATCAGCTGTGCAAAAATGTACATAATAATAATTACTTCTTGTGTTAGAGACAGACGGAGAGGAGGGAGACAGAGGGTTGTGAGATAGCATAAAATTTTATATAAAAATTTGTATAATATTAGTTCTATTTGTGTTAGAGGTAATAGCAAGATGATGCGATACGCAGGCAGGGAAAGAGAGAGAGAGATACACGCAATATTAAAATGTTTTGGGTTGAGGGTACTAGAAGTCGTCGGATACTTGCACTTTTTGTAAGACCAGGAAAAGGTTATTTTATTATAAGCTACTGTTCATTGACATGTCTATTGTTATATAGGCTTGTGGTTTCTCCACGGATTATAAACTTAGTGGCTACATCCAGTGGGTTGAGAGGCATTTTCTTACAAAGGCGCTAATACTTGTATCAGAGAAATGATGATACTTATTTCAACAACCATTGCTTCACTTACTAAAAGTGGTCAGTGAGGCCTTGTGGTTTTTTACTTCTATGTTTATATCTTTACATCTATTTTAATTTTTTAAATTTTATGTATTTTTTAGATTATTTGTTCTAATTTACTTGTAATTTAGCTAAATTTATTGACTACAAATTACTGTATATTCGATTTAACAATTGCGTGTAAAAATAATGCATAGCTGCTAAAAAATAATTAAACAATTCTTCTGAAGAAAAACAGTTTTCTCCAAACATATTCAATTATATGCGTCTGAAATGTACTAACAGACATTCTGCTGACTCTTCTCCGCATATCACGCTTAATTTTGGACCATTAGTTCTGGATCGTTTGGGTGTTGTGACGATTTAAATTGTAAAAAAAAACCAATTAATAATAAAATATAAAACGGGAAGTAAGTAAGAACATTAAATCGCACTGTTAAACCAAATACCCCTGAACTAACTCATAATAGTAATGAGAATCAATTAAGAAAATCTAACTAAAATAAGTAATTAAAACTGTGAAAGTAAAAGTTAAAAGAATACTGTTAACCCTTTAGTAAATTTATCATGCTATGACCTGTGTATTCCGGATCCAACTTGCATACGGACCCGGCATTATATAAGAAATACCTGCAAATCATAATGTAAATAATTAATAATTTAAAGTGACAAGTAGTAGTTGTAATAATTCCTGTAGACAAGATAAGTCTCGATAGTTTATTTTGTCAAACTGTAAGACTGTATTATTAATAAAGAGTTGGAACTATATTATGTCGGAGTACTGACTCCGCGTCGTTGCAATTTTCCTGTTGTAACAATGCAGGACTTATAATGCGGCTTTCAAACTGTAAACACCTCCAAGCGAGGGCTCTTCACAAAATGTTTTATTTTTATTTTTAATTGAGTGTTAGCTTCCACTAAAAGCGTGGAGAGCTAGTTATACACGAAGTTATAAGTTATAACGTTATAACGAAGTTATAACGAAGATGTATTGAGTAATTTGTTAAACAAAGGTGTGAAAAAGATATGTAAAACTAGTGTATAAGGTGACATCTCATGTTAATTAAAACTAACGATCAAATATGGTTCAAGTAAAGTAATTCCGACATAATGTGAAAAGAAGATGCAAACTCCAGTACTACGGTGCCATTAAATATGTGATGTGCATAACTGTGGATAGTGACGACTAAGACCTAAACAACACTTACCATTACCGCCGAGGTTCAGGACGACTTTTACATAACATCCATCTCCTCATTAATTCACTCAGAGGACATCCACTGGAAACACTACCCCGATGACAACCCTCGACTAAGAGAGTACCGAAGATTCACGCCCCAGGACACGGACAGATAAAGCTTATATAAGAGGTGACTCGGAAGCTCGTCTTCCGTGAATTATGTATATTTAAAATATAAGTATTTATAAATGCCAAAGACTTTTAAAAGACAATCTCTAAGCATTAAGTTTTAGAATGATGTAACCAGTAATTTCTGAAATCATACGTTGTAACATTACTCTTGAGATATAACTTTGAATCGCTTAACTAAATAAAACCATTCTTCAAATGGCGTTTAAGTAACAATGCAACCTTCTTAATAAGTAAAGTAAATTTGAAACTTCTTAACTAGATTAAAAGAGACTCGGATCCGAGGTAAAATACATGATCTGTGTGATCATTTGTTTTGACAGAAAACCCCTTTACAATTTCTGTATGAGTAAATTTTTATATGTAATGTGTTATATATCATATGTTAATAAAGAGATGTCATTTTGTTACATACTAAAGTGAGTGCATAAATCAGCTAAATTCCCTCCCCTTGTTTCCTGTAATTAGAGTAATTATAATTATTCTTAGTGTTGTGTTTGATTTTTCAGTTTGTTACAACGTAGGCAGCCTGTATAATTGGCTAGCGTCAATTATTACGGGTTCCCTGGATTGTAGCGTGGCCGACACGTTATAGTGTGGACAGCAGAATTGCGAGGACATACATAATTAAGCGAACGGTTCACAGACAAAAGTATATACCCGTACATTTGGGGTATGTATGGGTACTCGCGAGTTGTACCCGCGCCACATATCTGCAACTATAGTGGTTCCTGTTTCCATATTATTTAAAATTACACAATTTAGTGTGTTTGCAATGTTTGGCCGCCACTTTTTGTGCTGTTGTCCATCAGCCAGACAGTAAGGATCTCCCTGAACTCGTTTATTAATTCTTGTGTAGTTTTCCTGTTTATGTCGATCTCTTTTGAAATGACTGAAATTTGATATTTCAAAATAGAAGCGACTAACACACACAATACAGATAATGCAGGAACACGCGCTATTCCAAAAAAAGTGTCACCATGTATTTTTTTGTAGCTCTGCAATTCCGTCTACCACATCTGAAGATGACGTTTCTTTGTCCTTTTACATTTGTTAACATATTACCATCACACTTCACACATTGTATTGAAAACGGAAGAATATTTCAGTCACAAACACATTTTCTGATACCTTTTTTTTTTTAATGAAACACCGAAAATTATTAACACTTTTGTATTAGATTTCAGTAAGATACGGATGTGAACAACGCTGATGAATGAATGTTAAAAAAAAAATTAAATAGATTTAAAGATATAAACATACATGTAAAAAACGACAAGGCCTTATGGCCGCTTTTAGTAAGTGAAGCAATTGTTGAAACAAGTAACAACATTTTTCGCTTATCATTTGCGTCATTCTCTGCATAAGAATATCGGGCTGCATGAAAATGTCTCTCAAGCCACTTTTGGTAGCCACTTACATTTATAACCTTTGGAGAAACCACAAGCTTATATAACAATAGACATGTCAAAGAACAGTATCATAATATAACCTTTTCCTGGATTTACAACCAGTGCAGGTATGCGGCGATTTCTAATACCTTCAACCCAAATGTTTCTTTATAATACGATTAATTATACAAGTAGTTACATAAGTGATAAGTAGGTGAATACATAGATAGGAGAGAGCAAAAGAGAAAAAGAGAGAGAGGGGTAGATAGAGAGAATGGTATACATAGTGTATGTCAGTCTCATTTAACTCATGTTATTTCGTTTCCCTGTTTTTTCTTAGTTTAAAGCGAAGGTCTTGTTTCATCGCAACTGTCACCCAATCTCAGGGCACTTTATAATACTCTATAATTTATAACAAATGTGTTACATCGCTTTATAATCGTTTATTTAAGTACTAAGTAGGCCTGTAATGTGAACGCTGATGTTGCTTGGTACAAGTCTATGTAGGCCTACTTGTGCTTCGTATTAGGTTACTAATTAATGATGGCTACACGTTCATAATAGTTATGTTACATCTTATAATGTGTATTTTGTCTTTGTTCCTGCACTACTAATGATGGCCGTAGTGGGCACAGTAGAAACATCTGGAAGTTTCTACATCAGTATTCAATGAATGGCGGCCTAATAGCCTGCATAACAAAATTTAACACTACTGATAATGGGAGTCTTTCAGACGAATATCTGGAGGGACAGGATTATCAAAACACCTCAAGCTGCTTTAAAAGCTAGACTTGTAGTCCTAATAGGATTGAATTTAAGAAAGTAATTTACTAGGATATGAATTTAAGAAAGCTTCTTTTCGAACAATTTTCTTTTCGCCAGAAAAATTTTGCGAATTACAGTGATGGTACGAACGATCCAGAATTTGAACAATAGTGTAGAGACACCGTATCTTAAAAACAATTCTGTTCTTGTTATGGGCTGGACAGTACTTACTTTAGTTTGCGTCATATATATATATATATATATATATATATATATTTAATGTGCTCTAATTTTATTTCTTATATGCCACACGTTGGTGACGTCATTAATGTACTGTTATTATTTTGCTGATATTTTATTTCTATAAGTATTGTAATTAAAATATTTAATTACAGATATTACTTTTTCTATCAGCACATAAACAGAAAACTATCTCAGGGTTAACTATTATTAAGTTAATTTATATTATTAATACTGTGTATGATTTATTCTTTTCTTTAATCCGTACCAAATAACGTTACTGTATAAATTTTTTGATAAATAACAAAATAAGAATATCTACCATAAAAATGTAAATAGCTTGAATCTGAATTCTTCACAACTGCAACGGGTTCAATTCTAGTTTATGTTTATCATCTTAAAGGTAATGCTAGGCTTTGTGATCTGTTCCTTCTCGGGGATTTCTTATTAGATTTAAGGTTGAATTATATTTTCTTCTATGATTACGAAATGGATACTTCTTCGGAATATTGGATTTTATTGTATTGACACTCAAATTATCTTCCAGTACAGGCTTCTTCTTTTAGTTCGGCGTTCTCTCAGTGATGTATTCAGACTTCTTGAAATATTGTTATTTATTAAGTTCTATACAAATTATGATTCTTGCAATGTTATAGATTGATATTCTCGTATATCTATTAAATTCAATATCAATGTTAACTCCCTTCCTTTGACGGTTTCCTTTATTAAATAGACAATTAAACTCTTTTATGAAAAATTAAACTCTTTTAATGTGTATCTTATTACATATAACATTAGACTTTGTGATGTGTATCTTCTGAATTATAAATTTTGACTTATTTAAATATTACAGGGTCTCTCAGTGATGTTTATCATATTGAATGTAAATTTAGACTAACTAATTTTCTTCTATCTTTATACAATACAAAATCTAACAATTTACATTTTGCCATATTGATACCTCACTACATTCGTTACATCTTTCCATCATATGACTCTTAAAAACATATATAACTTTTCTAATTATTATTAAATACATTGATTTGATTTCTAACATTCTTAATTCTAATTTGTATTTATTAAATTATAATTTTATTACTCTTTCATTTTATTTTAATATTTATTTCCAACTTAATATAATACTTGGCAAAACATATATCGTAATGCTGTTCTGTCTAATATTGGAGTCTACCTCTATGTTGGTTGTTTTTGTTTACAATTCAAACATATGTTCCAATTACTATTAAATTTATATCTTCTCTCTTTTAAAATTATTATTTCATCCTTATGTACTGTGTTGTATTTTAACAGCAGTACATAATACCTTCCCTTATTTCACAATCTCAGATATAATTTGATATGAAATTTTGAAATAATTAATTTCTTATCACCACCATGGCCTAACATTAATATTGACAACATTTGATTAATTCGCTAATTGTATATTACAATGTTCTTTTCATAAATTGTTTTTTTTTTTAACATAACAAATATGGTTCATCACTATCACGAATCACCGTATCTTACACACTCATTTATCAGTTAAAATAACATTAATCCAACCAACTGGTTTTACATCAAAAATAATAAGTATAAAATAACAATTGTGCCTACTTTCATGGCTAAAAAACTAAAAAACATGAATACAAACATTATCTTTTCTTTTAAATCTCACCTTCCCAATCCTGGTCATAAATTTCATGTGTTCTTTATTTCAGAATTATTTTTCTTTTAATTATTTTTACTATAGTATGGGTATTAGCTTTAGTGATGTGATATAACTTTGTAAACCTATTAAAACTGTCCATGATAATCAGTGTGTACTTACTACGTATCCTACCGGTAGTTGGGAATGGTCCACAAATGTCAATAAAAACTTGCTCTAGCGCTCTCATATTTCTATCTACTTCTATACCTGTCCTTGCTCAATTGAGCGTCTGTCTGCTATATTCCTTCTGTTTTCTTCCTTCATAATTCTGGAATCTGATATAATATGTTCTTAGCTGGTTTGTTATCCCTTAAATATTTAATTTCCCTAACATTTTTCGCTATCACGTGCTGTGGTTCAGTTTGGGTGGCCACTTTTGGGTCCATTACACCGCTGTCCATCCTTACACCTTCTGAGTCCAGAGGAACGTATCATCTGCTCAGGAAAATGATTGCTGGAACATTTCTACAGACAATTCATTATATATAAAATAAAACTTACAAGTAGTCGATTGGCGACTGATAAAAAACACTCTTGGGATTATTCACGCTGTTGCTGTTTACATTTGATTATATATTTCTTTTTTCTTCTTGATTCCTTCTTATTTTCTGTAGCTATTTTTAGATAACGTTGTTGAAAGGCATTATTTGTAAATCCTTTTGATTTTCCTTCTTGTGCCAGATGTTCTTTGTATCATTTCTTCCTTTATCATTTTCAACTCCAAGAAATTCTAAATTGTAGCTGTATTAATTATTATCATTCTTTAGTTTAATTGTAATTATAGTCATTAAATTATGCATTGTCCTTCTTATTTTACCGTCTTGTCTTAGCACATGACCATTAATTTTTTTTTTTCGTTGTTCCCATCAAAATATTATTTTTTCTATTATTCAATTCTAAATCATGTTATTTATAAGTAAATTATGTAAGCTGCTCTTACGTTCTTTTTGAATTTTGTCGATTGGTCTCTTTTAACTCGGTGTTCTGTTGATCCATTTCATCTTAAGTCATAGAATAATTTTTTTTTTTTAGTAATAACTTTCATATTATGTCGTCTGTATTAATAATTAATCTAATCTTTGTTCAATTAGTTTGCTTTGGTCAATACCCAGAAAATCAGTCCCTTTTTTCCATATTTTTCATATTTAGTTCATCAGTTGTCAAATACATAAGTTGTCCTTGTTGCACGGACTATTATTGTGTCCATAATGATTTCTGTTTTTGTTAAATATCTCTCTCTCACCCTGTACTGCAAGTTTTCTTCTATAATGTTTGCAATAGTATCAAAGTTTAGATCACTCACTTTATCGTCTGGTTTACTATACATATGTGTTAATGGTACATTATTTATCGGTGATGTCACTGACTTTTTGTTAAGTTTTTCTTGATCTGTTATTTTTAATTTAACTATTACAGTACTTTGGTTAGTTTTTACTATGATTTTTTAACTCAGTTATTTCCCTGTAATTAATGATCGTGAGATTAAATACATTAATTAAACCACTCCTAATCATATCTAATTCTTCATGTGTATTTTTCTGTTTCTCGGGACGTCTTTTACCTATTTTCTTCGTCTTCTTTTCCACATACATATTTTGTTTTAATAAGATTTCATAATCTTTTTTGCCTTCTCGGATAACACATATTTGATTACCATTCTGTTCTACCTCATTTACCTTTAATACTAATTGTACCATTTTATCCTCTATTTTTGTATTTTTGTTTGGAACTGGTGTTCCATTTGGACTATTGCTAGTTACCTCCTGTTTGTGTTTTACCAATTCTCTCGTCACTTGTTCCATGACTTCTTGTTTATTTTCTCCTAATTTCTCTTCCACTTCTTCCTTCAGTGACTGCTGTCCCGTTTCTATACTGTCTAACCTATTGTCCATTGTTTCCATATTCAATTTCACTTCTGCGAATTGCCTGACATTACCTTCCTCATAATTTTGCAATATTAACTTAACTTCAGCCTTCTGCTGGTCTAATTTATCATTCACCCCATTTATTTGTTGTTGAATGGTCTCTTTTAATTCAGTATTCTGTTTATCCAATTTATCCGTAACCTCAGTCCTGAAAGTATTTTGTTGCTCATAAAAAACCTTAAATTGGTTAGAATCAGCCTTTTGTTGGTCTAATTTACTATTTATTTCATCCTTCAACTGGTTAGAATTAGCATTTAACGCGTCCAAAATTGCCTTCATAGTTAATGGTTCATTTTCCTTAGGTGGCTGTTCCATTTCAGTTTCTTCCTCTTCTTCAGCACTAATACTTCTTAATTCATATCTTTTATCCTGTTTGTTAGCCATGTTACAATATTTAAATTCATTTAACAACAAGTAAATATTTATTCTATTTAAATTTAACAAAATTATTTTATTGTAATTTAATTAATTCAGTGTGGCACTCTTGTCTATTATTTAATTTATGTTATTTAGTGCTGGCTTAAAGAAAATCTTTGCCCAACGTTGGGCGCCATTAACGTGCTGTAATTTTATTTCTTATATGCCACACATTGGTGACGTCATTAATGTACTGTTATTATTTTGCTGATATTTTATTTCTATAAGTATTGTAATTAAAATATTCAATTACAGATATTACTTTTTCTATCAGCACATAAACAGAAAACTCTATCTCAGGGTTAACAATTATTAAGTTAATTTATATTATTTAATACTGTGTATGATTTATTCTTTTCTTTAATCCGTACCAAATAACGTTAGTGTATAAATTTTTTGATAAATAACAAAATAAGAATATCTACTATAAAAATGTAAATAGCTTGAACCTGAGTTCTTCACAACTGCAACGGGTTCAATTCTAGTTTATGTTTATCATCTTAAAGGTAATGCTAGGCTTTGTGATCTGTTCCTTCTCGGGGATTTCTTATTAGATTTAAGGTTGAATTATATTTTCTTCTATGATTACGAAATTGATACCTCTTCGGAATATTGGATTTTATTGTATTGACACTCAAACTATCTTCCAGTACAGGCTTCTTCTTTTAGTTCGGCGTTCTCTCAGTGATGTATTCAGACTTCTTGAAATATTGTTATTTATTAAGTTCTATACAAATTATGATTCTTGCAATGTTATAGATTGATATTCTCGTATATCTATTAAATTCAATATCAATGTTAACTCCCTTCCTTTGACGGTTTCCATTATTAAATAGACAATTAAACTCTTTTATGAAAAATTAAACTTTTTAATGTGTATCTTATTACATATAACATTAGACTTTGTGATGTGTATCTTCTGAATTATAAATTTTGACTTATTTAAATATTACAGGATCTCTCAGTGATGTTTATCATATTGAATATAAATTTAGACTAACTAATTTTCTTCTATCTTTATACAATACAAAATCTAACAATTTACATTTTGCCATATTGATACCTCACTACATTCGTTACATCTTTCCATCATATGACTCTTAAAAACATATATAACTTTTCTAATTATTATTAAATACATTGATTTGAATTCTAACATTTTTAATTCTAATTTGTATTTATTAAATTATAATTTTATTACTCTTTCATTTTATTTTAATATTTATTTCCAACTTAATATAATACTTGGCAAAACATATATCGTAATGCTGTTCTGTCTAATATTGGAGTCTACCTCTATGTTGGTTGGGACTATCAATTCATTGTTTTTGTTTACAATTCAAAAATATGTTCCAATTACTATTAAATTTATATCTTCTCTCTTTTATAATTATTATTTCATCCTTATGTACTGTGTTGTATTTTAACAGCAGTACAATATATATAATCATGTTTTTATTTATTATTATTAATGTAACCAGACATTGTTTGAAAATGATTTTAATTTACAATTAAATTTATGCATCCTGATTGGTCAAAACTAATCACCCCATTAGTGAGGGCTAAGCAAAGTCTACAGGACAGAACAATTCAAGTCAGTACTTACTCACATCTCATGCGTGGAGGTTGTTAGGTCAAAGTATGCCTATACAATACATTTGTGGCATCACCTTACTTCACGTTTTCATTTAATATATTTTTTTACATTCAATTAACTTCAGTTCGCCGACAACAGTGCGCGTAAACTTTTCATGAGTACAAATCGTACATGTCAATTCAGTGTTTTATAATGCATCTAGTGGCCTCGTTAGTGAAGGATCTGCAGCAACATCCACAGCATCCCATTGGGAAGGCCTTCTATAACAACGCCCCTAACCCCTTTCATCTCATCATCCAGCATCACGACCTCAGGCAACATACTGCGTGTACGTGAGTTCAGCATTTAAAAGAAACTCTACCGACACAAGGTATGTGTTATACTTTATTCAATCATATAATGTAATTGACAATTTATTAACTGTATCTTTTGCAATCTACACAAAATTCCAGTGTTCACATTAGATGGACCGGCAATTGCCCCAGAAGTGTATCGCTGTGGGGTTAAGAACCTATTCATAATTATGACAATAGTAAAACCTAAGAATGGCAGCATTTCTCTTAATTTACGGGTTATAAATAACTAAAGTGTAAGGGAGAGGGAGAGGGAGAGAGAGAGAGAGGGAGAGGGAGAGGGGGAGAGAGAGGGAGAGAGAGAGAGAGAGAGAGAGAGAGAGAGAGAGAGAGAGAGAGAGAGAGAGAGAGAGAGAGAGAGAGAGAGAGAGAATAACACTTATATTAAAAAGTTACGTCTTTCTGTCGAAGGGTTAGAGAGAGGTAAAACAAAAGGACACATGGTGTGGGAAAGAGTGAGTGAGCGAGCGACAAGGAAGGAAAGAGAGAAAGAGTGAGTGAGAGAGGTTAGTGACAGGGTAAAAATATTAAAAATTTTATTGTCATATGCAATTTAATTTCTATTAGAGAGAGATGGGGGAGAGAGGAAAAGAAAGAGAGAGACAAGAAGGCAAAGAGAGGTAGAGTAAAAAGAACACGTAATACTTGCATTAGCGTTACTACTGAGACACCTGAGGAGAGGGAAAGGCTAGTGAATGAATATGCTACTGTTAAAGGCCCCTACACACCTTCCAATCCAATCCGATTCGATGTCCTAAAATAAGATGAAAATAGCAAATTGTATAGTGTGTAGGACGATCGTCCTTACAAAAACGTTGGAATCTGATTTATGAAGGTCGGGAGGTCCTCCCCATCTGACTTAGGACAGATCCTCTCCACCTTCCAGGTGTCAGCCATGGCACGATGTTTATTAAAACAGTAAATTAAAAATAAATAACTATTTTATGCATTTTGTTATTTCCCAGTTAAATGATTGTCGAATTAGATAAACTAAAGTATTGATTTAATAAAATACAGTATGGTTTTAAGTGAAAAAATATATGATTGTCTTTTTGAGAGACAAGGTTGAATTTTCATATTTTTTTTTTTATGAATCATCATGTCAAACATGTCAAGCATGTATAGCTGCTTGGTGACTGAACAAACTAAACAAATGAAATACCTTGGCTTCATAATAGACAGTAATATTTAATGGAAAAGTTTTATTTGTAACCTGAAGAAATAGTTGTATACATTCTTATGAAAACTGTATTTGTTCCAAGATTTTTGTCCCGAAAATAACTATTCCTCGTTAACATCCAGATAAGTCCTGTGATCAATTTACGGTCGGGTAATTGGTTAGTTTGAATTGCTTACTACAATTATCACGTGTAAAAGTTTTCATACTGATGACTAACAAAATTGTTTCATGAAGGTATGCAGCAATTGTTGTCAGATGTGGTACTATTAACGAGAACTATGTAATAACAGACATCAGCTGCCTTGTGTATAATACGCACACAAAGCAGTTGAAGACATAATAAACAAACTCGTATTCATTCAGTGTGTGGTCGTGCATAAGTAGTCATAACTGTTATGTGATTATAAACACCAGACAGGTTGATGAAAGAAAGAGGGCAATGCTTTATATCCGCGTAAAAACGAGTGATATTTTAAAATAATAATGTGCATTTTAGATAATTTATTTAACTTTTGGTAAACCTAATTTTGATCAGTAAATTATACGTAACAGTCTAACAAGTATTTACATTACTACTCCTACTTTATTACATATTTACACAAACAGGCCTACTCCAGAAATATTTCAGTGTTCCCGTAAGTTTTATAAGAACAAAAGTAATGATCTCTTAATTTAGTGTTTATTAGTTTAAAATGCTTTAAGCTTAACAAATATTCCGTTGCCAGTATTGTATTGTTGCTATTAAGTTTATGATCTCGCATAAACACACGAATACACACACGCGCGGGCGCATACACACATATAAACTAATGAGATTTCGACAATCTGATGTCGAAGACTCCAATCGTGGATATTTTATAGACACAACCTTTTTTAGACTTTGCTTATTGTGGGAAACATATTGTACAAAATACTGTAACATTAAATAAAATCTATTTACTTTATTCAGCTGTTAAAATAAGATACTTAAATTCGATTGCGTTTTGTAATGTATTTGTATTTGTATTAAGTATGAACCACAAAGTTCTAATTTAAATTAAGATTAAAAGTGCCGTTGATTCACAAGAATTTACTGTCATGTGTTCTTGTCTGATACGCTTTAAATAACGAAAACTCATATTTTAAAATTTACAATTCAGGTCAAATCAGGTAGTAATCCAGTCCAGTTCTCGATGTGCCACTATTAAAGATGGGACATAACTCTTATTACAAATACTAACCTTTTAAACCTGGTATTACTAGATGGTAAGTAAATAATCAAAATGTTTTATACAATTTGTAGGTTCCTTGTTATTCAGTTCATTCTATTTATAATCAAGTTAAATACATTCGCTAGCATTTTGTTTTTAATTCCTTCAAAAAAGAACACTCGAGAGGAAATATTTAAAACGGGTCGAGTAGTTTTCAGTATTGTACTTTTGAAAAATAAGGGCATTACAGGCTGTTATTAATACCAATTTGTTTTACGTCCTCAAAAAATCAATACTGTGTATTCACTAGATCTGTCTGTAATACTGGCTTGAGCAGAAGTATGACAATCAGAAGCCTATGATGTAATAACATATTTAATTACGCAGCATTTTCCGACACTATATCTGTGCACCAATCAGATTATACCTTTAGTAAGATAAGATTACCGTTTTGAGTACACGTTGACGCTGTGTAGTCACAATTAGTATTCATGAATCGGAGTTTCAAGTGAATCGGTTTATCGTGTCGTCGTCATTTTGCTGTCGGTATAGTAGTTATTTAATGGCGTACAGTAACATGACAACGTAACTACATACATCAATTAATAACCACTGATGCCGACTGCCATGCTTTGACTGAGGGTGTATTAGATTTTTAACTGTTTACACATACACAATGATCTTTTTTACATACTTATTTGGCAATGAAAGTACTGTAATTGATAATTAAGTTTTTTTGGGGGGTTTAGATTGTAATTTCGTGTAAACCTAATTACGTAGCTTTGCCCTCTATACGTTCCAAAATGTTTTATTACAAAATGTGTGACAACAAATTGTCACAGAATTAGCACCAAATAAATACCAAAACTATTAGCTTATTATAACTTTATATTTTGTAACAATTTGTTCAAAGAATATCCAAATATTCTTGTACCCGAATTACTCTCGGTCCAATTTGTTATGATACTAATGCTCTACTTTGATTCAAATCACTATCAAGACATTTTTAAATAAAAAACTTATTGTTTCCTGCCTTATGATTTTTTATTTTAATTGAAAAACATTTTTACCCTGTTGTTTTCTTATTATTACCTGTAACACGATTCCTAGGTTTAAAATTCTAACTTGAATGTGCCCATAAGTTTTTTTAATTTCAAAAAGATTAACAATAGTGTTAACCAAATTATCGTAATTATTAACATTTTATAATTGTCAAATAAATAAAAAATGCTGGCTTATTCAATCAAACTGCAGGTTAACGTTAGCTATTAGCTATTAGCAGGTTAAAATTAGCTACCTTTATTTTGAACTTCTGAAAACTCCATTTTATTAGAATTTTCAATTTCTCGAAATTTTTGTTTGTAATTCGTTTTAATCACAAAGTTATCATTCATTACTTTCTAAAAATTAATGTTTTTGTTAAAATTGATATAATTATGTACTCTGCTTGTAATGACCTAAATTGAAATGTTCTCTCTACACTACGCTTTCTAATAAATAATCACATCAAGGACAACATTTCAGACACTATTTTTTGTTAATATATTAGTAAGAACCATATTGGATATCTTTACTAAACTCATTTACCACTCCATAAATTAGAGGAAAATCAAATAAATGAAAACGTCAAAAGTCGTCACCATCATCATCATCGTCTGCAAGGGTTACACAAAAGTGGTTTTTTCCGCCTCCAAGCAGATAGACTAGAGCTGGTCATTCTAATACTTTTTGGGATGCCCCACACCTCTCCGTCGATTTCCGCTTATAATTCAATAGTTGTTTGAGAATGTTGCAGTCATCGTTTCGGTTAAAAGTTCCAACCAATTTAGCCTATAATGGGCAATCCTATCAAATATTCACATAACATTCAGTTCCTTCCGTACATCGAGATTTCTTTTGCGATCAGTATTTGTGTGTATTTATGATCAGTATCATAACACGTGTCTGAGACCGCTTGAAAACGACTGGTCTGGGATTCGTTCTTAGAAGTCAAATTCGCAAAACCACAGACAAGGAAGAGTCACCTTGTAGAACTTCAGGCGTGTTTCTTTGCTCGTTAATTAAAAAAATGGGTTTGGTACTCATTGTACCGGGTTAACTAGGCACTGGTCCTCAAATTCTTAGGGTCGGATGAAGTAATGTTAGCTCTCAAGAAGCCTTCAGCCTCTCTCCAGCCAAGACCGTTCTGCGGGGTGAAGTGCCATATCTTACTAGAGGTTACCTTTCTGATGCTGAACACTATAGATTTAGACCGGAAGGTCGTTAAATATTCTTTGGATGTCAGTAGTAGCCAACAGTATCAAGTTGAGGTTTAAGGGAAATGATTCTGGATTGTCTTATCTTTGGTATATTACAGACGCAAAGGAAGTTGGATTTAATGAGTTCTACTATTGTGTACAGGGAAACTGGTCTCTTTAGTATGATAAGATAGTCAGTTTATGGGAGACAACCCAGACAGAAATCGGGCTGGACGTTAAGCCCGAAGGTGGCAACCCCACTATCTCATTGACGTGCGATATGCAAGTAACATATTCAGGAGGCATATTAGTTACCAAACTGTCGCAAGCAAGATATAACCGGAGGGAAAACGTCAAAAGTGGATTCCAAAAAAATGTTATTTTGTGGATTTATAAAGTAAGGAAATTACAATAAATTTGTAATAGAATGCTCTAACAGAAAACCTATACTTCACTCACATTGTTTATCATTTTTCACATTCTATTCGCAAACCGTAATTCGTATTTTTAAAAATTATCAATTAACCTATATGCTTTATTTAATTAGAATTAAATGCTTAGCATTTTTATGTAATAATGCTTTATTTATAAAATTTAAAATGCTCCATTGCAAGGTAGGAAACCACGGATCCCGTGGAAATTCACAGTCTGGATGGACAATGAAGTTACAGATCCCTTACGACAATCAATTTAGGCTCATGTAATACATGTGGTTCTGCTTTATTGTGTGAAGCTAAGTAATCTTAGAGAAAAAATGCAGGACTTTATACCACAATCTCGGAGATTCGTTCGAATGTTCAAAGCAACAATATGAGCAGCAACTGAAATGCAATTTTTTCTGGGAATGAGAACACGTCGAGAACTGGTGTAGCTATCACGGCAAATAAAAGCGTAAAGCAGTATTAAGCTGGCAGTGGGAGTTCATTAGTTTTTGAACTACATCCGCTCAAATCTTTAAAATGAATACATACGGAGCAAGTAAACGACTCAATTTCGGATTCTGATGACACACGTTAGAATAATTTTATACAGTATTGGAAAGAGACAGCAAAAAAGACTGTTAACGCATAGAGTAGCTATACTTACAGACTTAAATAAAAAGATTAAAAGAACGGCTAGAGAATCAGAATTATGGAACGAAATGGTTTAAGGTCATGAAATGAATAGGTGAACAATAAATTTACTTCAGTTCTGATAACAACTTTTATTATTTGTGAGCCAGAAGTTCATTATCACGTAAGATGATATGATCATGATGTTCCTTTTGTGGTAGCTATCGCAATCAAGTAGACTGCATGTTAATTATCACTAGGTGGACTCTACGACCTTTCCAAACAATTAAACACTCTACGAGCTCCCCAGAGAAAGATTTTTACAGTAATCAGTTTCTTGCAGCTAAAGTAGAACTAAACCTGGAAAGGTGTAGGTCAAAAGAAAATCATGCGAACATGATGGTGTTTAAAAATAGAAATGTCATATAAGCAAAATGCGGATATAAGAGTGAAGAGGAAAACTGTCGGTCGGCAATGAGCCTATGAGGTATGAAAAAAGCCCCTCGCTAAAAGCAAAGAGTATATTATAAGAAGAAACCTCTAGAGTAACCACAAACCCGTAATTTCAGTAAAAGCGTGTAAAAATAGATAAATAGATAGATACGTGTAACACAATACAGACAGAAAACGGGACTACACAATTAAGAGACAAGTATCCTTAAATAAGCAAAGTCAAAAAACAGCAATGTAGGAACGACACGAATAAATACGTAAATAAAATCTCAAAGGATTAAAATAACAACAAAACACAGAAAAACAAAATAACAATTATAATGTGTTCAAACTTAAAACATTATAAGAAAATTTGTAACAAATAAAAGGATATACGATGCCAATATAAATGAATGGCGGAGAAGCTACTTCATAAAAACCTATTCAAAGATAAATGTATAGAGAGAGAATACAGGCAACTTTCCGTTTGACCTGGAAGTCAACATTACCATGCAATATTAATAACTACATTAGAAAAAAATAAAACAAAAGAAAGCTGGTGGGAAAGACTACATAGTAATAGAAGTGATCACGATTCTCGCTGAAATGGAAACGTAAGTGTGTTAACAATTTTGACGCAAACAGGTTGTTAAATATTTGTATTTGTTTATATACTCGCGCGCAATCAGCCCACGCAATTACGTCATTCGCTTAAAGTACAGTTCGCTACTGCGAGCTGCGACAGTTAGTTAGTTAAAACTCAGCCTTCATCCGATCAGTACTCTCTTCCATTTGCTAGCCGCGGCGATGTGAAATTTAATTATGTAACTGCTTTATACAATTTTCTTTCTTTTATCGGTATTTATCTTGGCAATGTACGCCATACGTAATTGCATGGGCCATGCGCTTCATTATATAATTCTTCAATAAATGGTTAACTCAGATTTATACAGTCCACTTCTTCATTTAAAAAACACATTTCTGATTCCTATACCAGCAGCACTTCGCATAACAAATACTAACTCTAGAAATATTCGAGAGCGTTGAGGATGCAACATTTGGTCCTCCGGGCCGGATCTTCATTTCATGGATGATTCATTCCACATACAATTTATTCCACGGATAATTCATTTCATGGATTCAGTTCAATTAGCAGGCCCTATCAGCATTTAACAACATAATTTAAATCAGGAGTTCTATAATTATTAACCATAACTGGAGCACGCATTGCACGACTTTGGGGACGTCATACTTCGCCGACCGGATCGTTCGAAGCATTATTTCAGCATTTGAACACCATCAGCACATAGCATTCATCATTTTGGAAAATCCAAAGCAGCCAGTCTATGCAGAATTCGACCACTTCAGACATCACCTGACAGGCATCGACCGTGTCTACATCGTCAATTCATGGGTGCCGGATGGGACTGCCAAGGATTCGACACGCTCTGAGACCTTCTTGAACATGTCGATAAGTACCACATGCCAAGTGACTATAAATTCATGTTTCATATGATCTTTTCAATTTTGCATAATTTTGTATATCTTTCAAGGGCATTCAACTAAAAGAAGCGGTATTTAAAAAAAGAAAAATAATATAACTTTTTTCTTATATCAGTTTCATTTGACTATGAACTTGGATTTTTTTGCGAACTCAGCAAGCTTATAAATTTTTCTGTGAATCAATCACAAACTTAAATAACTCAACAAACTTATATTCATATTTTTTTGATTTTATATTGTAAATCATATTTTTAAATAGTGTTCATAGCAATAGGGATTATACTGTTATATTGCATATGCTGTCTATATCAGCATTTATTACAGCATAGAATTAGTCTGAAATGTGTTAATCAATGGTTACCGCGTTGTAGCGTGACTTCATAAATTAGATAACCTGCATGGTCTTGTTCATCTTTCTGCATTCACTCAGTTTTTTCTTATTATCGTTCAAATCTTCAGTGATACACAATTATGACTGATATGAAGGCGCTGATCAAAAAGCGTGGCACGATCAAGGCCTCTATATCGCGCATAAACACTTACGCGGATAATTTTGATCACGATACGCATGACCACCATGCGCTAAAAATAAAGCTTCGTCATCTGATGGAGCTATCCGCCAAATATGACGAGATTCAAACCCAAATTGAGTCTGAGGACTCTGATTTTGCATCCGTTAGTGATAGAGTTCAGACGAAAGATGATTTGTGCAACATAGAATGCAAGTTGCAAAATTTATTAGGTCATGCCGAAGAGATGAGCAAGAAAATACTAAATCAGTCCGAAGTCGTCACATTCAGTACGCCTCCTATTCAATTACAACCAATTAAACTACCCTGCTTCGCAGGTAACATAATTGACTGGCAACATTTTTACCATATGTTTGTGGAGTTGGTTCATGTCCGGACAGACCTGACCAGCATCCAAAAATTTCACTACTTGCACTCATCACTAAGGGATGAGGCGCTGAATGTTATAAAATCACTCCCAATCACGCACGAAAACTACACGGTGGCCATTGAGTTGTTAAGAGCCAGGTATGACAGTAGATTGATTGTTACGGCGTATTATGTGGCTAATGTCTTGGGCATGAAGCACATGCAGCAGGACTCTATGGTCAGCATTTCCAAATTTATAGATGATCTCACCGCCAACATAAATGCTCTGAACTCATTAAATTTACCAGTGAACACATTCAAAATTATTTTTGTGCATTTTCTCGCCCAAAAAATTTGACGATCGCACATCTAGATTATGGAAGGAAAGTTTAACTGACGAACAGCTTCCGAATTATAATAACTTTATTAAATTCTTAAATACTAGGCGCCAGCAGTTCCAAAATGTTAGCGCAACGACTGGTTTGTCTTACGGTAGGCAAGTTAGCGATAAAACTTCTTATCGCAAACCACCTAAACGCGCTGAGTTCACTGGGTCACTAATACATACTCAAACAAGCAATAGACTTTGCCAGCTGTGTCGCGGCAATCATAAATTGTCCGAATGCCCACAATTTGTGGCTTTACGTCCGAGTCAACGGAAAGACGTTTTAATAAAACACAAGCTCTGCCTAAATTACACACGCTCGGGCCATGAAACCTCGCGTTGCCCTTCCAAATTTTCGTGCAGAGCATGCTCGAAAAGGCACCACACCATGATCCACGCTTCAACAAATAATTCTTCGAACAGGAACAATAATCAATGTTCCCTAAAACTACAAACCAACAAATCAATTTTATTGTCTACCGCCGTATGTACCACAACCGATCGTGCAGGAAACAAACACCCGGTAAGAATCCTGTTGGATTCAGGTTCACAAGCAAACTTTTGTACCATGGGCTTCGCACGCCGTATGGGCTTAAAATTAAACAAGTCCGAACTGCCTATCACGGGCATAAATAATTCTCTATGCCAAACCAAATTCAGTACAAGGGTGCGCCTAAATTCACGCTACAGGGATTTCAGTTTGAATGTACACTGCGCTGTTCTGCCCAGAATTACAAATAACCTCCCTACAGAATCCTTTAATATGGCATCATTAAACATTCCAAAGAACATATTTTTAGCTGACCCGCAACTTAATTTTTCGTCACAGATCGACATATTACTCGGGGCACAGTATTTTTTGCAATTGATTGAGCCGACTAAATTCATTCGCAGTCCGCACTTTCCGATAATACAGGAAACAAAACTAGGTTTTATCCTCGCCGGAAATTTACCCTTTAACGTAGACATGACAAAACCGGTTTCTTCGTTTATGGCTCGTGACGACAATAATGCCTTCTCGTCACAGTTGAGGAACTTCTGGCTGTTGGAGGACGTTTCTTTCCGTACTCCCTCAACTGAGGACTCGGAGTGTGAAAATCATTTCCTCACAAGCACCTATCGAAACACTAGTGGTAGGTTTGTTGTGTCACTACCCGGTAGGACAGAGCATCTCGGCGATTCACTCCCCGGAGCAGTTCGCAGATTTCAGACACTCGAACTCAAATTCAGGCAAAACCAGTCTTTGTACAAAGACTATAGTAATTTTATGAAGGAATATTTAAGCCTGGGTCATATGTCTCCACTCAATTCTTATGATTTGTCAATCAATAAGTCGAATATTTGTTACTTACCTCACCATGCTGTCGTTAAGTGCACTAGCACAACCACCAAACTTCGCGTTGTTTTCGATGGCTCAGCCAAAACATAAAATGATTTATCTTTAAACGACACACTCATGGTTGGTCCTAGGGTCCAGCAGGATCTTTTCTCATCATGGCCCACCAGTCCTTTCGAATCCAACTCTCCCTGCACTCATCCAGATCTGGATAAAGAAAACCGTAAACAAGGTCAACTCGCTCTGATTACTACTTCATCCACTCCTAATTACATTGAAAATTATTCCTCGCTTTCAATACTTATTCGTGTTTGCTTACTGCCTGCGTGTCATTCGGAACGCTAAGTCTCCCGTCGCTAGAGAAACACTTCTTTTTTAACTTTTGAAACACAGCACACTTTTGATTTTTATACGTCAATCCCAGCTATCGCATTTCAAGATCGAAATTAAAGAATTTCAGGCACAACGCCCTGTACCTAATACTAGTAAAACCTTTTCGCTTGATCCCTTTATAGACAACACGGGGATATTACGCGTGGGCGGACGCCTTCAACAGTCTCAGCTCAACTATAATAGCATACACCAGATCATATTTCACCCGCAGGCTCATCTCACTAGACTAATCATAGAAAACGAGCAAATTCGTCTACTACATGCCGGAGTACAATTGACGCAGTGCTCTCTACGTCAAAGATATTGGATCATCAATGACAAATCTTACATACGCTCCGTGATGCACAAATGCATCACTTGTTTTTGATTTCGCGCAACTGGCTCAAGCCAGCTTTTAGGACAATTACCCTCGTCCAGAGTCACTCCTTCTAAGCCATTTTTACAATGTGCCGTCGACTATGCCGGTCCCATATTTCTACGTCAGGGCGGGCAGTGGTCCAAATCATTCACAAAGGCTTACATTTCACTCTTCATTTGCATGGCCACTAAGGCAATTCACCTTGAATTGGTTTCAAATTTGGCTGCAGACGCCTTTACAGCTGCTTTAAAACGCTTCATAGCTCGCAGGGGCATCCCTGCACAAATATTTTCCGATAACGGTACAAATTTCCGTCGTACTGGCACGGTATTACACGATTTGTACAAACTTTTTCAACAAGACGAATTTCAACAATCCACTCAGGACTTCGCCAGTTCACAGGGGGTCAAGTGGTCTTTCATACCTCCGTCAGCTCCTCATTTCGGTGGTCTATGGGAGAGCGGAGTCAAAAGCGTTAAATTTCATTTACGGCGCGTTATCGGCAGTACGATTCTCAACTTTGAAGAGCATTGCACTGTTTTGACTCAAATAGAGTCATGCCTGAATTCACGTCCCTTGTTCGCCATTTCAAATGATTCTGGGGATCCCGAGCCTTTGACTCCAGCACATTTCTTAGTTGGTTCCCACGTACTGCGCTCCCGGAACCCGACTATTCGGATGTAAAAATGGGTCGCTTGGGGAGATGGCAACTTCTGCAGAGATTCACCCACTCTATATGGAAGAGTTGGTCAAGAGATTATCTGCATCGGTTACAAAAACGAAATAAATGGAGAAAACATTCGAAAAATTTGTCTCCAGGACAACTCGTCCTCATTTTAGAAGACAATACCCCACCTCTGCAGTGGAAGCGTGGTATTGTCACCCACATTTATATAGGTCAGGATTCATTAGTACGCGTAGCGGATGTCTGCACCATAAACGGCATCCTGCGTAGGCCTATCCACAAACTGTGTCCACTTCCCGTGGCATCAGACTAATTGGTTTTTCAGTGCTTCATGCCCGGGACATTTCCGGATGAGCACATGCTCTACGTACTACTAAGTACAATGTTAAATGTACTAATTTATACATTTATATTTATACTAAATTAATGTACGCTAATTATATGTGCATTAGTAAACATTTTAAGTGTTTTTCGTCAGTGTGATGTCAGTTATTGTGTGCTGTTTGGTGCAGTGTTTATAATTATCATGAATTTTTTGGGTATATTTCTATTGTGCTATTATTATCATGAATGTTTTGGGTATATTTCTATTGTACTATTATTATCATGTTTTTTTGGGTATATTTCTATTGTGCTATTATTATCATGAATTTTTTGGGTATATTTCTATTGGGCTATTATTATCATGAATTTTTTGTATATATTGCCATTGTATTATTATGTAATATTGCTTATCATGCACTTATTGTCACGCTATTATTACCGAATTTGTTGGATTTCTATTAGTTATTGTGTAATGCTACTTACTATGTGTTATTCATTGCCATGTATCATTGTTATTGAATTTGGGTATATTGTCCTTACTATTATTATGTGTCATCAGACATTCTAGCATTTGTATTTTATTATTATATATTATTCGATGAGTATTGATCAATATTGTATTTATATTGTATTTACTATTGTATTTGTATTTATGCTATCTAATGGGCCATCTATCGATGCGCCAATATTCATTATACTATGTATTATCACACATTTCAGGTTTGTAACTTGTTAAGTTATACTTGCATGTTTTCAAGCAACTTTTCATACTGTAAACTATGTCAAAATCGCCCGATTTTGGGCGGGCAGTATGTTAAATATTTGTATTTGTTTATATACTCGCGCCCAATCAGCCCACGCAATTACGTCATTCACTTAAAGTACAGTTCGCTACTGCGAGCTGCGACAGTTAGTTAGTTAAAACTCAGCCTTCATCCGATCAGTACTCTCTTCCATTTGCTAGCCGCGGCGATGTGAAATTTAATTATGTAACTGCTTTATACAATTTTCTTTCTTCTATCGGTATTTATCTTGGCAATGTACGCCATACGTAATTGCATGGGCCATGCGCTTCATTATATAATTCTTCAATAAATGGTTAACTCAGATTTATACAGTCCACTTCTTCATTTAAAAAACACATTTCCGATTCCTATACCAGCAGCACTTTGCATAACAAATACTAACTCTAGAAATATTCGAGAGCGTTGAGCATGCAACACAGGGTAATCCTGAAACTGGCTACATGATTGAAGAAGTTCCGTATATGTCCCAATACATAAAAGTACTTAAAGATCACTGTGACAGAATAATCTTATTTTTCACCTACTATTAAAGTTTAGTTACAAGAATTCTATAACAATTAAAGTATACCTACTACTCCAAATACAACGTGAACAAGCAAACGTTTTACCATATTATTGAATACTAGCAAAATTTTAAAAAATGTAGTTAATCCCACATTGTTTTTCAAAATATAATAAAACTTGGATTATTTTAGAGGCCAGAAAATGTGGACAATTCTAGTCGACATAAGGACACTGTAACACATAATCACATTACGTAAACATGCAAGGGTAACAGGAAATCAGTTTCGCAATCATCACAACATGAAAGGTAAAGTCGGCGTTAACTCCCTGCTCACAGAATTTTTCACCGTAAAGAAGGGGTATGACAAGGATGCATTCTCAATCTTATACGATTTAAATTCTAGGGTTTAAATAAACATGAGCCACGGGAAGGAGGTATCGCAATGTTAAGTAAGAAGGTTTGCAATCTATAATATGGTGATGACAGTAATTCCAGATGCAAGGGAAGAAGAATTTCATTTATCCGTAGAATGTAAAAGCCAACAACGATGTAGCGTTAGAAAATAAAGAAATATAAGATAAAACAACGACTGTAGACAGATCAGGTAACAAACTGCTAATCTACTCCGGATATGTACAACGAATGAGCAGAGATTCCAAAAACACATGTTAGAGTGGAAACGCAAGGAAGGAAGAATACCAGGCAGGCCAAGAAGTAGCTGCAGAGAGAGTACAGACTCGGAACTGAAAGGGGCCTTGAGACCACTGCGATAGGTGATTGGACATTGGACATCAGACAATAATGTAGTCTAATACGCATTTTATTTATGTGTGCGTGTGAGAGAGCGTATGTGTCTTATGTGGGAGGGGGAGAACGGAACGTTAAAAAACTGTTTCATGTTATGAATGCTTAAGCTTACAAGTTATTATTATTGTTTTTACTATAAAAAATTCATATTATTTTAATATGATTTTCTTAAGGAGTACGAGCACGTCAGCCTACCAATAAGGAGAGAGAGAGAGAGAGAGAGAGAGAGAGAGAGAGAGAGAGAGAGAGAGAGAGAGAGAGAGAGAGAGGGGGGGGGTATTATAATGTGATGTAACACATTTGTATTAAATTATAAAGTATTATAATATATAAAGTGGCCTGAGATTCTGTGACAGTTACGATGAAAACTAAGAAAAAAAGGGAAACGAAAAAACTTGAGTTAAATGAGACTGACATACACTATACTATTCTCTTTATCTACTCCTGTCTCTCTTTTTATCTACCTATTCACCTACTTCTCACGTATATAACTACTTGTATAATTACTCGTATTATAAAGAAACATTTGGGTTGAAGGTATTAGAAATCGCCGCATACCTGCACTGGTTGTAAATCCAGGAAAATGTTATTTTATTATACTGTTCTCTGACATGTCTATTGTTATATAGGCTTGTGGTTTCCCCAAAGGTTATAAACGTAAGTGGCTACCAAAAGTGGATTGAGAGACATTTTCATGCAGAGAATGACGCAAATTATTAGCAAGAAATGTTTTTACTTGTTTCAACAATTGCTTCACTTACTAAAAGCGGCCATAAGACCTTGTCATTTTTTTACATGTATGTTTATATCTTTAAATCTATTTAATTTTGTTTAACATTCATTCATCAGCGTTGTGCACATCAGTATCTTACTGAAATGGAACACAAACGTGTTAATAATTTTCAGTGTTTTGTTAAAAAAAAAGGGTTTCAGAAAATGTGTTTGTGACTAGAATATTCTTCCGTTTTCAATACAATGTGTGAACTGTGATGGTAACATGTTAACAAATGTAAAAGCACAAAGAAACGTTACCTTCAGATGTGGTAGACGGAATTTCAGAGCTACAAAAAACAGACACGATGACACTTTTCCCGAATAGCGCGTGTTCTTGCATTTTGTGTACTGTGTGTGTTAGTCGCTTGGATTTTGAAATATCAAATTTCAGTCATTACAAAAGAGATCGACATAAACAGGAAAACTACACAAAAATTAATAAGCGAGTTCAATGAGATCCTTACTGTCTGGCTGATGGACAACAGCTCAAAAAATGGCGGCCCGGGAGATACTGAAATTGATGAAAGTGCGTTCGCTTGAAGGAAGTACAACAGGGGCTGAATAACCAAAACTCGGTGGGTACTTGAAGAATTTTCAGGAGAATAAAGAAGTGGTTCCTAAAGGTGGTGGATAAATGCGATGCACACACTAACTTGTGTAATTTTAAATAATATGGAACCAGGAAGCACTATAGTTCCAGATATGTGGTGCGTGTACAACTCGCGAGGACCCATACATACCCAAATGTATGGGTATATACTTTTGTCTGTAAACCATTCGCTTAATTTTGTAGGTCCTCGCAATTGTGCTGTTCACTCGCAAACGATCGAGAACTAAGGGTCCAAAATTAAGTGTAGTATGCGGAGACAAATTTTTTTCTGCAGAAGAATTATTGTTTAATAAATTTTTAGCGGTATGTATTAATTGTTTAATTAATACTGTATGTATAACGATGAACATTGACAAAAAATATAACTGATTATATTTTTTATATAACTAGTATAAGTTTATAACTTTTGGCATTACATTTATTATTTTTGTCTGCCAATATGCATAGGAAATTTCTCTAGTAAATGAGATCAAAGCTACATTATCGCCCGGTGTCAATGCATGTGAGAAAATATTAACATGGCCGTTAATTACGTTATTTGATCCGACGAGATGTGATCAATCATTACATAATTCGAAAGGTTAGTACGCTACGTTGGAATGCTTCGTAAACACAATAGCCTACTTATATTACCATGGTTAATAGAATTGGATAGTAAAGTTTAAAAATTGTTGATAAATATTTGACAGCTGATAAATATTTAGTTAAAATTATGATGTAAATATGGCGCGTGAACGAAGGAAGAGAATAATGGTCATTCGCCTAGAGTTAGCCACTCTTTCATACAAACAAATAAGCGTTAACGTAAACTGTGCAATACCTGGTGCTGAAAACTGGCAACGTCGCTAGAAGCATAAACGGCGAAAATCCAAAAAAGTATACATTTCAGACACTTAATTGTTGGAAATTTGAAAAGACGCCCAATTGTCATAATTATAGAAAAATGCCATAATGACAGCGTTTTGTACAAAAAATTATTTGCTTATTTTAAGAGTATATTGAAACATAAAATGCAAAAAAAAAATACATGATCACAAGAACATAATGTTACAATAAAATTTCAATATACTCTTCGTTTTCGGGTAGATTCCAAAACGTATAGATTTTGAAAAGACGCCAAAATGATAGAAAAATGTGTATATATATATTGCAACAATACATATATTTGCATATTTGCCCAGGGCGGTATGTTTTATATTGTAATTAGTGTAAATAGAATAAGGAACAGTTTTATACAATTTTGTGCAGGAAAATGCAGGCTCTGTTCTGTCGAGAGTGTACCTGCTTCGATAGTTAAAAATACGGCGTGTGTGTGTTTGTGTGCGTGACGCCAGCTGCGACAAAAATATGGGGTGACGCGTACAAATTGTTTGTTGTCAATTAATCAGGTTTTAGCAGGATTAAACTAAACTAATTATACGTTTTAAACCTGTAAGCAAAGACTTACGCCAATTATAAAGACATCATTACGTAAAGGAATTTTTAATGAATATGGTGAGATAAATATATTCCCAAAGGTGTAATATTAAAGAAGCTAAGTAATTAATATTAATTACTAGTGTAATTGAGGAGTAATTAATGTGTTTGGTATATGTGAGTGACCAGAAAAAAATTACGCAAACAATGATATCGCTCATGTGACGAGTATGTTCATGAGTTCGCGATAAAGAACCAAAAAGTGAGTGAAATAAAAAGGACGCTTTGGCGCGAACTGACAGTCCTTAGCATGTCGAAACAGGCCTGTACGTGTCAAATCGCCATCAGTATAAATACCACTGGCAATTTTGGGCGATCACACACTCAGACTCAAGAAATCTACAAACGATGTCACGCTGCCCGATTGCAGATCGACCAGGACACACACACTGTACCACACTCACATCAAGACGTAAGGAGGAACACTGGAGCATCACCAACAGCAACAATCCATAGAGACAACAAACACCGCATCAGCATAGTCATCATCATCATCATCAGCATACTCTCAGGATTCTGGAACACACACACACACACACACACACACACACACACACACACACACACACACACACACACACACACACACACACACACACACACACACACACACACACACACACACACACACACACACACACACACACAACGGTAACGGCAGATATACGCAGGTGATAAAAACAATTATATTTTTTATTGTGAAGAGAGTTCTCGAAAAGAACTTAAATATGAACAGATAATAATTAGAGTTTTAAAGTTAAATAATACTTAGATAAGAGAGTTTAATTTAACAAGCAAATCTAGAAAAGAAATAACAATCTTTGTTGTATTTTTGGGTGTCAGTAGAAGTAAATAATAGATTGGAAGTAAATGGTAGATTATTTTATTTTCTTTATAGCAACAATTAAAGTTTATTCCTGAATTTTGAGATTATTTTGTTGGTAAATGAGTTGCTATCACTATTTAAAATTTGAGTTAATTTCAGACACACAAAAATAAAAAGAATTCAAATAAAATTTTTAATATGTTTGTTTAGTTAGTAATATTATATGGGTGTTTATTTTTGTTGTACGTTATTATATCATAGCAAGTTACAGTATTTATAATGTTTAAAATTTTAATAGTTAAATATTTTCCTATCAAGTAATAAATTTTAGAATGATTATTTTGAAACCGTTTTAAATGATTATTTCATGTCAACAACATCTCATTCCTCTTTAAAAATTATTAAATTATTGTGCAACCACATATACTTGACACAACGAGAAAAAAAAATTCTGCGACCTGGCCGGTGTAATACACTTTATAGTAGCGCTGAGTACATGGTATGTATTTGTATAAATGTTGTAACGTTGCAATATATATATTGCAAGAGTACAATTATGTTGTATACTGTGCATTGCACTTAGTATTTAAGTAAGCTATTAAAAGAAGTAAATACTGTATTTCAATAATAACAATCATTCTGACTGCAATATAAATTGCAATGGAAACACCTGCCTTGGCATAGAGCAGAGCCAGAGCAGCTAATGCAGCAGAGCCAGAGCAACTAATGCAGCAGATTATGAGCAGCTAACGCAGCAGAGCCGGAGAAGCTAATGCAGCAGAGACAGAGCAGCTAAGGCAGCAGCGTACGAGCATTCAGTGATCCAGAAGAAGATAATCCAGGACGAGGGACTACCATACCAGAAGAGTCATTCGTGTCCAGGATGAGGGACGACTTCAGATGCATCACACAAATAAACAAGGTGACAAATAGCCATGTATAAATAAGAAAAAGAGGCCACATCAAAAAAACATTTTAATCTCTAAGAAAAGAGAAAAAGAATAGACAATTAGATTGTAAGAGGATTATAATAATTGTATAATTATAAATGTGTTGTGCCCGTACATTAAGTACCATAATATGAGAAGACTGTTAAGCGATACAAGTTAGCACTAAAGGTAAATTCAAAATCAATAATTAATAATAATAAATGTCAACCTCGTAAGAGGAAGTAACAGTAAATTAACGCATATGCAGTATAAAGTGAATTGAATAATTATAAAGAGAAAACAAGAATTTGATAATCAAAAGATTAAACAAAATAATAATTGAGCTAGCTGACAGCAGTAGACAGATTGAGTTAAAAATCAAAAACCAAATAAGTAGTTGTTAATAAAATTTACATGAATAATAATAAATCTGTCTAGTGTTATTTATTACGATTAGACGCTCAGTAAAGTACAAGGTTAGAACGTTAAAAGAGTTTTTGTGTGTGTATAAATGGCTTCCATAAAAGTGGTCTAAAACACAGGTAGACTCGTTACAAGAGTAAATAACGTTGTATAAATGTCGCCAAAGAACGTGTGGCCTCGAACATAATCATTTAACGATTTAAAAAATTGTTTTGTTAAATGAATGCTCTAACGAAAGATGTGTTAAAAGCAGAGATAAATTGAAATAAATAACTAGTAGTATAGTAAAGGTTATTTAAATGTTATTTTGAATTGTTGTGTAGTATAAAAACATAACTGGCGCTCAACAGGTAATAAATATGTAAATGAAGTGTAATCGTAATATTAATATAATAATAGGTAGAACAATAATACATAAATAAAATTAATAAACGGTTCAACAATAATATTTTAAAACATAATAAATAATAAATAAATAAATAAATATAATATTCAACATGGCAACACCAGGAAGTATTAGTATGGAAGAGGCGATCGCAAATATGATGCGACCCAAGTTAGAAGAATATTTTAGAAAATAGGCAGAAAGTATAAAAGAAACAGTAAAAGAAAATCTGAATAAACAAATAGAAAGCTTAAATGAAAGACTATATGAACAAACAATTGAAATTGAAATAAGAGGGAAGAAACAGTGATAATTAGTAATAATAATTCTCATGAAATAATTAACACTGCGGAAGAATATAAAATAAAAATTCAACAATTGTACCTGGGTAGCAACAATATTCAATTGGCAGATAACACTCAAAACAATAAAACAGTTAAAAAATCATGTGTGTAACACGATTGAAACACAGAATTTGCGAAGAGAATACGCACAACAATTATCAACCGAATAGTAATTATAACAATAATTATAATTATAATTGTAAACCATACAGTGAGTATTATAAGCCACGCATGAAGAAGCAGTCAGCTGTGTATGTAGTTTACTCGCCAATAACGCAGAGCGAGGAATGCGTTCGTCAAGAGAGAAAGAGGAGAGAGAAAGAGAAAGAGAGAGAGAGAGAGTGAGAGAGAGAGAGAAAGAGAGAGAGAGAGAGAGAGAGAGAGAGAGAGAGAGAGAGAGAGAGAGAGAGAGAGAGAGAGACGAAGAGAGAATTCGTTTCGTCTCATAGAAGAAAAAAGTTCTAACCGTATAAACAGGTGAGTTATACATTCAAAACAGACGTTGACACAATGAGGGTGTGGAGCGGAGATTGTTATATGTCGGCGACTAGGCTACAAAGAAACAATACTCGACTTCTGGTCGACGAACGCCGTGCATTATGTAGTCTAAACTAGGGTGAATTAGAAACACTCAACGACCTATTGTAAAGAAATAATTATTTTAAAATAAGACGATTTCAACTGTTAATAAGATAAGGAATAATAATGTGTGAATAAGATGTAAATATGTAGGAATTGCCATTTTTACGGAAATACAAGGTAATAAACTTTTGTATAATAAAATTAAAATTTAACACAAAGAGCATAAGGAAGAAAATCTACAATAATGAAGAATCAAAATCAACTATCAGTTCAATATGAGGTACACAACAATATTCTCTTCAAATTGGTAAAGCAGGATAGGAAGGTGGTATTATCTCATGAAAAGTTGCTTAAATTAATAAAACCCATATATGAAAGCTTAACATGCATCAAATTTGAAATGATATTTATGTCCATGGAAAGATTTCACCATTAATAATATGTTTAAGAAAGTTAGGAATGAGTTAAAGAAGTGTGATGATTGTCAAACAGCAAAACAGACTACTGATCAAGCAAATATTCATACCTATGTGAGAACGCAAGGACACAGAATGAAGCGAAAGTGGAAGTTAAGGGCAGAGACTACTTATGACCCATTACTACGATTAAGTCGAGGGGGTTAAAAACATAATAGTCTGTGCATAGACGTGTTTCTAAGGCAGTTGATCTGTACCCGATCATGCGACTCACAACTAAGCTGTATAAAAAATTCGGTTACGGAAGTTTATTCTAACGCAGGGTAAAAAAAATGAAGAGAATCCTTATCGATCAGAAAGTACAATTCCAGAGTAAGGTTCGGCATAGAACATTAAGAGAAAATGGAATTCAACCCATACGCACAGACATTCGTTGTGTATGACGACACAAGAGGGAGAGAAGTAGCTAAATATCATGCCAGCTCTTTGAGGAAATTCCATTCATAAATAACTAGGTCACTACGACCTTAAAGAGGATAGAATGGAACAAGCAAACACAACATGAATGGTGGGGGAGGGAATAATTGTTCAGCCCACCACACATAAGGGTAAATTGAATAATAAAGAAGTCATTATTATTTGAACTAAGTATAAAAATTTATATTTATAGACTGTTATCTAAGTAGATGACAAATCAAAAATTTAATAAACAGTTATTAAATTTTTGTATTTAAGTAGGGGAATAATGCAACAGTACAATTATCTTGTGTACTGTGCATTGCACTGAGTATTTAAATAAGCAATTAAAAGAAGTAAATAACGTATTTGAATAATAATAATCATTCTGACTGCAATATAAATTGCAATGGAAACACCTGCCTTGCGTGTCAGGACAGGGGGCATAAGCAGCTGCTCTCTGCATGTGTGTACACAAGTAAATGTGTGTGTGAGTGATGACCAGTTCATTCATGAAAGACGACACCCTTTCAGTAACGATATAAACTAATTGATTTTAATTGATTACTAGACTTGTGTGCATAGTAGAGAAAAACGGAAGACAACAAAATGTGTATTAAAATAACACAAACGCATAGATAAGAAATAGTGCGAAACGAACAAAAAGTGAAGTGATAAGAAATTAAAATTGAATAGTAAATAGAGTGATTCAAATAAAGAAAAACGGTTTGGTGCATGATGACCACCTAAAAATTGACGAGCGAAGGAATATCATAAAGTGTGTTAAAGACTTCGCAATTCGCGAAGATTAGCAAATAAAGTGTCAGTAATAAGCGGGATAGAAAGTGACGCACTCGACAATTGCGAACAGGCAAAATATTTTCGAGACATGATTTCGGCGCCTCGGGTATAAATACGAGGATGCGCAATCATCGCTCTCTTACTTCTTCGACCACTAAAGACGCCGCAGGCTCTGCCGGTCAACCTATCTTACTGGTTTCAATCATCAGTAATGCCAGAGGCGATGTCCAATAGCTAGAGCATCTAGAGCAGAGCCAGAGCAGCTAATGCAGCAGAGCCAGAGCAACTAATGCAGCAGATTATGAGCAGCTAACGCAGCAGAGCTG
Source organism: Magicicada septendecula (assembly GCA_034769895.1). Taxonomy (NCBI): domain Eukaryota; kingdom Metazoa; phylum Arthropoda; class Insecta; order Hemiptera; family Cicadidae; genus Magicicada; species Magicicada septendecula. The sequence continues at coordinate 240,500,476 of CM068372.1, read as the reverse complement.
GAGCAGCTAATGCAGCAGAGACAGAGCAGCTAAGGCAGCAGCGTACAAGCATCCAGTGGTCCAGAAGACGAGGGACATGACCCTCGTGGCCCACGGGGGGGGGTGAGGGTCATGACGAGGGACTACCATACCAGAAGAGTCATTCGTGTCCAGGATGAGGGACGACATCAGATGCATCACACAAATTAACAAGGTGACAAATAGCCATGTATTAATAAGAAAAAGAGGCCACATCAAAAAAAAACTTTTAACCTATAAGAAAAGAGAAAAAGATTAGACAATTAGATTGTAAGATGATTATAATAATTGTATAATTATAAATGTGTTGTGCCTGTACATTAATTACCATAATAAGAGAAGACTGTTAAGCGATACAAGTTAGCACTAAAGGTAAATTCAAAATCAATAATTAATAATAATAAATGTCAACCTCGTAAGAGGAAGTAACAGTAAATTAACGCATATGCAGTATAAAGTGAATTGAATAATTATAAAGAGAAAACAAGAATTTGGTAATCAAAGGATTAAATAAAATAATAATTGAGCTAGCTGACAGCAGTAGAAAGATTGCGTTTAAAACCAAAAACCAAATAAGTAATTGTTAAAAAAATTTACATGAATATTAATAAATCTGTCTAGTGTTATTTATTACGATTAGACGCTCAGTAAAGTACAACGTTAGAACGTTAATGAGTTTTTGTGTGTGTATAAATGGCTTCCATAAAAGTGTGCTAAAACACAGGTAGACTCGTTACAAGAGTAAATAACGTTGTAAAAATGTCGCCCAAGAACGTGTGGCCTCGAACATAATCATTTAACAATTTAAAAAATTGTTTTGTTAAATGAATTCTCTAACGAAACATGTGTTAAAAGCAAAGATAAATTGAAATAAATTACTAGTAGTATAGTAAAGGATATTTAAATGTTATTTTGAATTGTTGTGTTGTATAAAAACATAACTGGCGCTCAACAGGTAATAAATATGTAAATGAAGTGTAATCGTAATATTAATATAATAATAGGTAGAGTAATAATAAATAAATAAAATTAATAAACGGTTCCACAATAATATTTTAAAACATAATAAATAATAAATAAATAAATATAATATTCAACATGGCAGCTCCAGGAAGTATTAGTATGGAAGAGGCGATCGCAAATATGATGCGACCGATGTTAGAAGAATATTTTAGAAAACAGGCAGAAAGTATAAAAGAAGCAGTAAAAGAAAATCTGAATAAACAAATAGAAAGCTTAAATGATAAACTATATGAACAAACAATTGAAATTGAAAATAAGAGAGAAGAAACAATGATAATTAGTAATAATAATTCTCATGAAATAATTAACACTACGGAAGAATATAAAATAAAAAAACGACAATCGTACCTGGGTAGAAACAATATCCAATTGGCAGATTACCCTCACAGCAATAAAACAGTTAAAACATCATGCGTGTAACACGATTGAAACACAGCACTTGCGAAGAGAATACGCACAACAATTATCAACGGAATAGTAATTATAAAAATAATTATAATTGTAATTGTAAACTATACAGTGAGTAGTATAAGCCACGCATGAAGAAGCAGTCAACTGTGTATGTAGGTTACTCGCCAATAACGCAGAGCGAGGAATGCGTTCGTCACGAGAGAGAGAGAGAGAGAGAGAGAGAGAGAGAGAGAGAGAGAGAGAGAGAGAGAGAGAGAGAGAGAGAGAGAGAGAGAGAGAGAGAGAGAGAGAGAGAGAGAGAGAGAAAGAGAGAAGTCGTTTCGTCTCATCGAAGATAAAAGTTCTCACCGTATAAACAGGTGAGTTATACAGTCAAAACAGACGTTGACACAATGAGGGTGTGGAGCGGACATTGTTATATGTCGACGACTAGGCTACAAAGAAACAATACCCGACTTCTGGTCGACGAACACCATGCATTATGTAGTCTAACTAGGGTGAATTAGAAACACTGAGCGCTCTACTGTAAAGAAATAATTATTTTAAAATAAGACGATTTCAAGTGTCAATAAAATAAGGAATAGTAATATGTGAATAAGAAATAAATATGTAGAAATTGCCATTTTTACGGAGATATGAGGTAATAAACTTTTGTATAATAAAATTAAAATTTAGCACAAAGAGCATAAGGAAGAAAATCTACAATAATGAAGAATCAAGATCAACTATCAGTTCAATATGAGGTACACAACAATATTCTCTTCAAATTGGTAAAGCAGGATTGGAAGGTGATATTATCTAATTTAAGGTTGCTTAAATTAATAAAACCCATATATGAAAGCTTAACATGCATCAACTTTGAAATGTTATTTATGTCCATGGGAAGATTTCACCATTAATAATATGTTTAAGAAAGTTAGGAATGAGTTAAAGAAGTGTGATGATTGTCAAACAGCAAAACAGACTACTGATCAAGCAAATATTCATACCTATGTGAGAATGCAAGGACACAGAAGGAAGCGAAAGTGGAAGTTAAGGGCAGAGGCTACATAGGACCCATTACTACGATTAAGTCGAGGGGGTTAAAAACATAATAGTCTGTGTATGGACGTGCTTCTAAGACAGTTCATCTGTATCCGATCATGTGACCCACAACTAAGCTGTCAAAAAAATTCGGTTACGGAAGTGTATTCTAACACAGGGTAAAAAAAAAATGAAGAGAATTCCTAGCGATCAGAAAGTACAATTCCAGAGTGAGGTTCGGCATAGAACATTAAGAGAAAAAGGAATTCAACCCATACGCACAGACATTCGTTGTGTATGACGACACAAGAGGGAGAGAAGTAGGTAAATATCATGACAGCTCTTTGAGGAAATTCCATTCATAAATAACTAGGTCACTACGACCTTAAAGAGTATAGAATGGAACAAGCCAACTCAAAATAAATGGTGGGGGAGGGAATAATTTTTCAGCCCACCACACATAATGGTAAATTGAATAATAAACAAGTCATTATTATTTGAACCATATATAAATAAGTGTGCTTGATAAAAATTTATATTTATAGACTGTTATCTAAGTAGATGACAAATCAAAAATTTAATAAACCAGTTATTAAATTTTGTTATTTAAGTAGGGGAATAATGCAACAATACAATTATTTTGTGTACTGTGCATTGCACTGAGTATTTAAATAAGCAATTAAAAGAAGTAAATAACGTATTTGAATAATAATAATCATTCTGACTGCAATATAAATTGCAATGGAAACACCTGCCTTGCGTGTCACGACAGGGAGCATAAGCAGCTGCCCTCTGCATGTGTGTACACAAGTAAATGTGTGTGTGAGTGATGACCAGTTCATTCATGAAAGGCGACACCCTTTCCGTAACGATATAAACTAATTGTATGTAAGTGATTACTAGACTTGTGTGCATACTAGAGGAAAACGGAGGACACCAAAATGTGTATTAAAATAACACACACGCATAAATAAGAAATAGTGCGAAACGAACAGAAAGTGAAGTGATGAGAAATTAAAATTAAATAGTAAATAGAGTGATTCAAATAAAGAAAAACGGTTTGGTGCATGATGACACCCTAAGAATTGACGAGCGAAGGAATATCATAAAGTGTGTTAAAGACATCGCAATTCGCGAAGATTAGCAAATAAAGTGTCAGTAATAAGCGGGATAAAAAGTGACGCGCTCGACAATTGCGAACAGGCAAAAAATTGACGAGACATGATTTCGGCGCCTCGGGTATAAATACGAGGACGCGCAATCATCGCTCTCTTACTTCTTCGACCACTAAAGACGCCGCAGGCTCTGCCGGACAAACGATCTTACTAGTTTCAATCATCAGGACTGCCGGAGGCGATGTCCAATGGCTAGAGCATCTAGAGCAGAGCCAGAGCAGCTAATGCAGCAGAGTCAGAGCAACTAATGCAGCAGATTGTGAGCAGCTAACGCAGCAGAGCCGGAGCAGCTAATGCAGCAGAGACAGAGCAGCTGAGGCAGCAGCGTACGAGCATCCAGTGATCCAGAAGAAGATAATCCATGACGAGGGACTATCAGACCAGAAGAGTCATTCGTGTCCAGGATGAGGGACGACTTCAGATGCATCACACAAATTATCAAGGTGACAAATAGCCATGTATTAATAAGAAAAAAGAGACCACATCAAAAAAACATTTTAATCTCTAAGAAAAGAGAAAAAGAATAGACAATTAGATTGTAAGAGGATTATAATAATTGTATAATTATAAATGTGTTGTGCCTGTACATTAAGTACCATAATATGAGAAGACTGTTAAGCGATACAAGTTAGCACTAAAGGTAAATTCAAAATCAATAATTAATAATAATAATTGTCAACCTCGTAAGAGGAAGTAACAGTAAATTAACGTATATGCAGTATAAAGTGAATTGAATAATTATAAAGAGAAAACAAGAATTTGATAATCAAAAGATTAAATAAAATAATAATTGAGCTAGCTGACAGCAGTAGTAAGATTGCGTTTAAAACCAAAAACCAAATAAGTAATTGTTAATAAAATTTACATGAATATTAATAAATCTGTCTAGTGTTATTTACTACGATTAGACTCTCAGTAAAGTACAACGTTAGAACGTTAAAGAGTTTTTGTGTGTGTATAAATGGCTTCCATAAAAGTGTGCTAAAACACAGGTAGACTCGTTACAAGAGTAAATAACGTTGTATAAATATCGCCCAAGAACGTGTGGCCTCGAACATAATCATTTAACGATTTAAAAATTGTTTTGTTAAATGAATTCTCTAACGAAAAATGTGTTAAAAGCAAAGATATATTGAAATAAATTACTAGTAGTATAGTAAAGGTTATTTAAATGTTATTTTAAATTGTTGTGTAGTATAAAAACGCAACTGGCACTCAACAGGTTATAAATATGTAAATGAAGTGTAATCGTAATATTAATATAATAATAGGTAGAATAATAATAAATAAATAAAATTAATAAACGGTTCTACAATAATATTTTAAAACATAATAAATAAAAAATAAAAAATAAATATAATATTCAACATGGCAGCACCAGGAAGTATTAGTATTGAAGAGGCGATCGCAAATATAATGCGACACATGTTAGAAGAATATTTTAGAAAACAGGCAGAAAGTATAAAAGAAGCAGTAAAAGAAAATATGAATAAACAAATAGAAAGCTTAAATGGTAAACTATATGAACAAACAATTGAAATTGAAAATAAGAGAGAAGAAACAGTGGTAATTAGTAATAATAATTCTCTTGAAATAATTAACACTACGGAAGAATATAAAATAAAAATTCGACAATCGTACCTGGGTAGCAACAATATCCAATTGGCAGATTACACTCACAGCAATAAAACAGTTAAAACGTCGTGCGTGTAACACGATTGAAACACAGCACTTGCGAAGAGAATACGCACAACAATTATTATCAACCGAATAGTAATTATAAAAATAATTATAATTATAATTGTAAACCATACAGTGAGTAGTATAAGCCACGCATGAAGAAGCAGTCAACTGTGTATGTAGGTTACTCGCCAATAACGCAGAGCGAGGAATGCGTTCGTCACGAGAGAAAGGGGTGAGAGAGAGAGAGAGAGAGAGGGAGAGAGAGAGAGAAAGAGAGAGAGAGAGAGAGAGAGAGAGAGTGAGAGAGTGTGAGAGAGTGTGAGAGAGAGAGTGAGAGAGTGTGTGAGAGAGAGAGAGAGTGAGAGAGAGTGACGAAGAGAGAAGTCGTTTCGTCTCATCGAAGAAAAAAAGTTCTCACCGTATAACACAGGTGAGGTTATACAGTCAAAACAGACGTTGACACATTGAGCATGTGGAGCGGACATTGGTTATAATGTCGGGCGACTAGGCTACAAAGAAACAATACCCGACTTCTGGTCGAAAGAACACCATGCATTATGTAGTCTAACTAGGGTGAATTAGAAACACTCAACGCTCTATTGTAAAGAAATAATTATTTTAAAATAAGACGATTTCAACTGTTAATAAGATAAGAATTCAAAAGACTCAGAAGTAAGCGAAAGTGGAAGTTAAGGGCAGAGACTACTTAGGACCCATTACTACGATTAAGTCGAGGGGGTGTTAAAAAACATAATAGTCTGTGTATAGACGTTTTTTCTATGACAGCATCTGTATCCGATCATGTGACCCACAACTTAGCTGTCAAAAAAAATTCGGTTACGGAAGTGTATTCTAACACAGGGTAAAAAAAAAAGAAAGAGAATTCTTAGCGATCAGAAAGTACAATTCCATAGTGAGGTTCGGCATTAAACATTAAGAGGAAAATGGAATTCAAACCCATACGCACAGACATTCGTTGTGTATGACGACACAAGAGGAGAGAAGTAAGTAAATATCCATGCCAGCTCTTTGAGGAAATTCCATTCATAAAAAAACAAGGTCACTACGACCCTTAAAGAGAATAGAATGGAACAAGCCAACTCAACATGAATGGTGGTGGGGGAGGGAATAATTTTAACTACATTTTTACCAAATTCTATGTTGTTGCTTGCAATTAGTGGCAAGCAAGTTAATTAGCGTGCATCTCGCACAAGTACTGCTGGGTAACTGGGCAGATAGCATGGCGGATTTTTCACTAGTGGAAAGGGTTATTACGTCATCATATCTATTGTTTTGCGGTGATGACGGTATTGTGTTACATCGCAACGATTCCGTTTTATATATTTTGATGACTTTTCAGGAGTGTCCTGTTTGTTGCTGCGTATGCGTTGCTGATAATCGGCACGTACACCAGTGACCTTGAAGCAAATTTGTCGTAGTAAACTGCGTTGTAGCATTTTGGGAAACTTTTTGCTTTCACATATTTGCTTACACTTGAATAAAAAATAAAATTATATTTCCGTGTACCCACAAATTCCTATACTGATTTAATGTACCATTACAAAAACCCCCTCAATGAGAGGATTTATGGCAAAGCATAAAAACTCTCATTGACACATTCATACTTCTTCAAGGATCAGCAAGGATATGACGCCACAGCCCCCTGTAGTGTTTATATAAAAAGAAATATTGCTAAATTATCCTTGGTCCAGTGATTGTGGACCGTACCTGCATGACCTTACTGGACTTCTCTTGCGAGATCCCAACACCGCAAAGCCAGTCAGGCGCTTGACGTTCATGCTCTGACGCGCTGGCCAGCTCAGACCGCCGCCACAGCATCACCAAACCTCTGAAACATCCAAATAAAATCAAATAGTGGCCTTGGTATACTGCCATATCCACAACTGATCTGTCTCCCTTTAGCTGCATTGGTTTACGTTAATAAGCATTGGTTTTATTTTTTTAGACTAATTTCTCTAACACAGAGATAAAACAAGAATTATAATAGAGGTCTCTTTCTCTTTTGCATTCCTACATTTTTATCAAAGTTTTTGACTCCAGTCAATAATATTTTACCTCTTTCCAACACAAGAAAATATACTCTTACACTAAGGCAATAACATGTAAAATAATTCCTTAAGTTTAACAAAATCAACGAAATTTATCTCTATATCTATTATATACAATCCTAAACACAAATTCATTATGGCAAACAATCTAGCTATTTAAAATTCATTGATCAGCTTTCCTGATACTAATACTTCTTCAAAGCAGAATCATAATTATCTTTTATGCTTGACACCAGTATCAATTTCATCTATTTAATATTTATTTAACGTTACTACCCCTGTAGCAAACTCCCCACCACACACACTGTGCCGTGCTTTGGAAAAACTCGGCGGTGTTTTTTTTTTTAACGGGAACGGCCTGCCCGTAATTTGAATTATTAAATTACGTATTATCGGCATTCGCCGTCGTAATAAATTACATTCGCCGCGTTATCTGGCCACCGGGCCGATCCGCGCGCTCTCTGAGTCCAGCGCCTGATACTATTTTTTCAGCTGCGGGACTGAGCAGTTCAATCTCATCATTCAGCGTAGTAACGTCCGGATTCGCCTGACAGCATCGACTTGACAATTTGTCTACTGTCTTTTACTATGTATAAGTAAAGGCTACCGACCTTCCGGTAAGTGTGTTAAGAGATATTACTTACTATGTCATAAAAATAAATTGTATTTACTTAATATTAACGCGGATGTTGGGCGATATATTGTATTAGATTATTAGCACGTGGCGTGCACCAGGCTAAATTGGTTTATGTATGTTTCAGTGTTAACGCTGGCTAACAGATATTAATCAATAATAATATTACAGATATCATTAATAATATGATAATAATAATACTTAGTTCATTATATTAGAATGTGGCGTAAGTTAATTATTTTTCGGAAATGAACGTACATCACGCACCTGTTAAAGTTTGTTAGTGCATGTCAAAGGGGGTTAAGTGCTTGACGAAAACTTGTCAATAACTATTTATTTGAAATGATTATTATGTTGAATGACTATATTTGGATATATCGTAGATTATAATATTTAAAAGTGTTATTTTGAAGTGATTTATTTGATTCAATGGGGTTCAATGCATAAGTGAATTTTCCGGAGATTGTAAACTGGGCATGTCACGAAATGTGGGTTCTGCTGGGTGAATGGGGTAGTGTGGTTTATTAAACCTGTAAGTAATTACCGATATAATTGTGGAGGGTTTCCGATGTAGACGATAATCTGTCTCGCTCCAGAGGATGGCCGAATACCTGCTTTCCATGAAATAAATGCAACCACTTCCGTCAAGCTGTCAGGCCGGATGGACGGACACACTCGACAAGATCCTCTACCCTTATGCTGCTAACCAGGTGACATTTAAGCTTTTTTTTAGAAACAAAATGTTGTGGCCGATACACTTTCTTTGAGACACTTTGGAGATGCTCCAGTTTGGGACTTTGTTCCGCGCAAGTACAATGGGACCTTCGGGTTTACATGTTACCTTTTTTATTTTTTGCTAAGGCTTACGCCTCATTAACATATTAATGTTTATCTCATTAAGAGAATTGTAAACTCAGCCAGGGTCATGCATCACCCGAGTTGATGTTAGTTTTCTGTAAATATGGGCGGCACTGTCTGCCACTAAATGATTTCAGGGTTAAGCATGCATGCACGGGTATCTCGGTACCCTGTAGGGGGAATTTTATGGTTAACTACTTTTCCATTTAATTGGGTTGTGTATTGGATTATTAATTTAAAGGTCGGGGGAGGTGTTTTAACCTGTGGACGACACCTGTTGATGCCGTTCACCACAGGACAATATCATGTCATAGTTTGCTGGATCTAGTCCGGGCGCATGACCGTGCCTGAGGTCAAGTGGATTCTTTATGAACACCTCAAGCATGTTTTAGTACATTATTTCCATAGATTCTGCTTTTCGAAATTCAACTCTACTGTTCAAATAATTTTGTAACCACTACATTTTGCCATAGCCAGCACAATAATTGTTAAACTTTTTATTGCTCATAATACCAATTCATTAATAAATGTTAAAGAATGCAAGACAAATCAGTACCAGTTATAAGTATTTATGGGTGGTCACGTTCCACTGATTTTGCAAATTTGTTGTCAAGAAAATAAAAGAAATGAGAAATGCAGTTATGCAACCGGGCATCCATGTTGACCTGGTGATGGCACTTATTGTTATTATCGGGATCCGAAATTGATAATTCCTCTTATGCTTGGTACCTGTGTGCCGTTTTGACTATTCAGCCAGATGAACTGTGGTCTTTCACAGACGTAGAATTTTGGGGCATGTCTACTCTGCTCATTTGTGACTGATTAATTGGGGTTTTGGGTTTATTAATTGAAAATTTAAGGTGGGCCGGATACTCGATCTGAATAAGAGGGTGAGGGTGTTATGATGATGATATATATACGCTGTTAACCAGGTGGACGTGGTGTGTGCTGTTTATATGTAAATATGTATCTATGTTAATTATATGTTGTGTGTTATGCCTTTAGGTGATCATTACATTGTTATACGTTATTGTGCATATTGTAACGATTAGATGCGATCTGACCTGCAAAATGTGTACAATTTGTATATGTCATGTGTAATTAGTGCGTTCGCCTCTCACTGGGTCTTTACAGTAATATTGTGGCTAGCGATGTTCGTAGCGTAGATCTGATCACCTGTATATTACGGCAGTAACCTTACCTGTTATTCATAGGGGTGTGATAATCCCGGGTGGCGCCAAGTCGTTTTACAAAACAACTAAAAATTATGTTTAAACAAGTTATCAGCGTTGCGGGTTGGTGTATTCGAATAGTTTCCGCTCGCACAGCCGTTCCAATCGTCGCTTCTGCCGTATGACTGACTACTTGCTTACTGCTACGATTTATTCTTAAACACAAGTAATTATTATATAGCACTCCCTATGAAATGATAACGCTGGTTACTCCCTGTAATAAATATTTTTAATGGGTGATAACTGAAAACATTTACAATTACAATAAAACAATTATCAATTCGATCCGACTGATACATGAGATCTTGCTTTCAGGGTCGGCGAAGTGATTTAGAAACCATTTAACCTAGCGTCGCTGTTTACGTTAGGCTTATTACAGTTATGATTGGGTTTCCAAATTGTGGATCCTTTTGGCTATGAGTTAAAGAACTACAATGGTTACAATAAAAATATAAATTACCTTAATCTAAGTGTACATAGAGAATAAAGTGTGCTGTTACAATCTGTTGTGTAGTGTCGTAAAAGTGTTCTGTAAGTTCGTGTTTAATTCTTAGGTTATATCAATGTTAACAAAGTTTCTATTAAGTTTTAATTTGCTCAAATATTCTATGAAAGAGAAATATTGTTTCTATAGTGTGGTAGTTTTACCTTTCAAAATTATTTAAAGTGATTAGGGTTGGTGGAAAATAAATAATTGGATAGTACTTAACACATCAACGTGTCTAGATGCCTTCGTTGTTTATTCGAGGTAGGATTTGGCTGCATAAATTCAGTTTTCATGGATTTTGGGCTTTACTAAATGTGGCATCTCTTTCGTCATGGGTTTTGACATTCTTTTCAAGGATAATTTCTATTTATTTGGTCTTGGGTCTTGAAATATCTGCCACAGTGGTCATCTGCTTCTTCAATGATCACGTTCAGCAACTTTGAATACTTATTTGCATGATTTACACAGAAAAAACGCTCTTCCAAACTTTTGCATCTGCATTGGCTTAATGACGCTTCGCTTCTCCCTATTTTCCAACGGTATTTTCGTCTTCAACCGCCGTTTCCATAGTAACGGTATTATTCTAATTGGCTGATTTTGAGATGATGTATTGTTATCAAAAATTCGAATTCTTCGTATATCTTCTGATTACTGTTATTCCTCCATCTTCCTTCCTGGTTATTGAATATTGTCACTATAGTATTTATTCTCGTTCATAGATTATTTTGATACCCCACAAGCTTGGGTAATTTCAGATTTTAAGTTTTTACAATTATGTTAATGCTTGTTAATTACATTTCCTTTTGTATAATAATGCCTATTACAATATTTTGTGTTATAAATGATTTACAATTTATTCTTGGTGATCCCTTCACCTCAGATTTTCTAAATTCTTATTCAATTTGTTATAATTTTTGGTTGTTTGGTTCTGACAGTTAGGTTTTTTTCTAGGCCTGAGTAGCCATTATAATAATTTACTTATTTCGTTCAAATCACATTTTGTTTCAGTCTACTGGGCTTTACTTTGTTATTTTTATTAGTTGTGTTGTGTTTTGAGTCTGTTGGTGTGTTTTTTACTGTTCAATATTGCTTCCTCTATTTCAATATTTAAAATATAACATTAACATGAACACAATTTTTTATAAGTTATTAGAGTTATTATTTTGATTAAGAAATATCATCACTCCCTTCTAACTTATCCTTACTTGCTAATTTTTTTGTTTATAACACATATTATTTTTGTTGTGATAAACAACATCACTTTCTATTAAATCAATAATAGTCCTTTATAATTTAGGTATCTTTGTTAGTTTTTTGACTTCTTAATCTCTAAACAATTTTTATATTCCCTCCATGGTAACACCTTCAATTTATTGTATTCTGGAATGCTCCCTTTTTACTTACTACCAGCTATAATTAAACTTAACTCTATTGAACATCTTCCTTGAATAAAAAAGTCATCATAACTTCAAGTGTTTACTATACCTTATTCTATAATTCACACTTAATACTATTTTTCATCAGCTATTTATTCACTGTTTATTTCCAACCTTTAACTTACCTTCACTTGTAAATTATTTATTGTTAATTATAACTTCACTAGTGTCACACTTCACTTTGGGGTTTTTACACCTACACTATTGCACTGTATCACTATGTATATCATTTGTTTTATAGTGGGTGATCCCTATACTTATTTCTCTTTCATGACTTAATACTAATGACAATTAATACTTAATAATTAATACTTACTAACTAATAAAAATTTTTATCTGTGGTTTAGGTTGCCTTTTTAATGGGTAGTAACCGTTATCTCTCCTTTCTCCGGATAACCATTGTTTTGGTTTCAATATTCTTCTTGAGTGCTTTATTACTTGTTTTGTGAACCATTATTGGTTTTCACTTCTGCTTGTCTCCCTCCTTCTTCATTTTCCTTATTTGATTAATACATTGTGTTTTTCATCCGTTTCTTTGGGTATTTTGGGGTCGTTTAACCCATGAACTTGTTTCCTTTTGGGTTGGGTTTAATATTTCCTTATTCTCGTAGTTTATTTGTGTGGTTCCCTTCTTTATTTGGTTTTTGATGTTGGGTCAATCACTTGGGTTAGGTCAAAGTCGTCGTGTGTCGAGTCATATTTCTTATATTTTAATTAAAATCAATCAGTTTATTTGATAAGAAGTATTTTTGCATTTATAAATATATATAATTAGTAAAATAGTTTACCTTTTTCTTGTCCGTCTGGTGGCCTTTTCTCTATATTTCATTCAACGCGTTTCAGGGCATATGCCCCATCATCAGGATATCCCTTGTTGAAGTTCGTCGATGGTTAAAATATTAAAAACACTGTACACACAATTCTACACATAACAATAAATATAATATAAACATAAAAACACATAAAATACCCAGATTTTAGACACACACGATATGGGTGGTGCGCACCACGACATGCTATAGTCGACTGCAGTGTTCATGTTGTTATATGTCGTGCACTATGGACCTTGTTCTGTATTCTTATCGCTGTGTCGTATAATAGATTGGACTGGAAATACAGCTGATCGTTAAGGATGATTTCTTCTGTTTTTTATTTTTGTAAGCTTTATATATTTCGTATTCTTCGATAGCATTCATATAATTTCCTTTTCTGCATATGTGGAGGGGTTGAAAGTTCGTTGTGAAATCAGTATAACTATGGTTGTTGTCCATCAGATGGCGCGCGTAATTTGACACTGTTTCACTAAATTCTTTTCTAGGTAAATGTTCTTTGAACCGTCTTTTAAAAGGTCTACCAGTTTGGCCAATGTAAAAGCTGTCGCAGTCATTGCATATTATCTTATAAACGCCCGTCCTGTCTTCAATTGATTTTGAATGTTTAGGTACGAGTATCTTATTAATGTTATTATTAGTTCGGTAAGCCATTTTAATATTTATCCCACCTAATAATTTGTTTAAAATTTTGGGTAGGGTGTTACCATATTCCGATGCTATATACCTAATTTTATTTTTATTATTTTCTTGTAATTCTATGTTGTTTTTCTTTTTTCTGTGTTTCTTGACCAAATTATCCACGATTGATCTTTTATAACCATTGGCCTTAGCTATGTGTTTGATCGTGTTCAGTTCTTCGTGAAAATCTTTGTCATCTAATGGTATGGAAAGTAACCTATGTATTAAACTATGATAGGCTGCCATTTTTTGAGAAAAGGGATGATGTGATTCAGCATTTATCGTGAGATCCGTGGTTGTCGGTTTTCGGTATATTTGGTATTGGAACTTTTCATCTAGTCTTGTAATTGTCAGGTCGAGGAAGTTAAGTTTATTATTTATCTCTGTCTCGAGTGTGAACTGTATGTTTCTATTGACACTATTCATGTATAATTTCATATTTTCTATTTGTCGTATTGTGCCATTAAAAATTATAAACGTATCATCAACATAGCGTGTATATGATATTATGTTCTTGGAAAGTTTATTTATGCCATTGAGCAAATATGTATTCTCATAATGGTTTAAGTATATGTCAGCCAATAAACCAGATAAAGGTGACCCCAACGCTAGGCCCTTTTTTTGGATGTAATAATTATTGTTAAATGTAAAATAATTTTGGTCAAGTATAACTTCCAGTAAATTGATTAAATCATTGATTTCTTCAGAATTACATATTTTGGCGTTAATAAGATTTTCTTTAAGTATAGTGAGAGTTTCTTGAACAGGGACATTCGTATACAAGTCAACAATATCAAAAGATGCTATTTTATAATTAGGTCGTAATTTAATGCTCTTCAATTTGTTAACAAGGTCAATGTTATTTCTAATACTATGGTTATTACTTACCTTTATACTGTTTTTTATTTTCACTGCAAGTTTTTTGCTGACATTGTAGCTCGGCGCAGTTGTGAAATTTATCAATGGCCTAATCGGTATATTGGTCTTATGGATTTTAGGTAGGCCAACAAATTGTGGTGCTTCTGCGTTAATGGGTTTTAGTGCACGGCGTGTGGCGTTATCAAACAGCCGTGTACATAGGTTAATTTTATTATTCAAAACTTTGACGAACTCTGCAGTTGGGTCCGATTGTATCATTAAAATATTATTATTTGATATGAAATCATTAACCTTTGAAGTGTATTCGTCTCTGTCTATTACGACTACAGTATTCCCCTTATCAGCCTTTGTAATCAGTGCATTGTTATCTACCAATTTTGTTTTTATATGTTTCAAGGTTTTATTTTCTTTCAAGTATCTCTGACTAACTTTATATCGCTTTTCATTATTTGTTATAGTTTTTAGGCATTTATTCAAGCTATTATTAATTACGGCACGGGTTTCATTTTGTAAAGTCTGGTTTGGTATTGTTTTTATGGCGGCCTCTGCACTAATAATTTCTCGAATCATGTGGTCTTTACCGATATAAGGAATATTATAATTTAGCCCCTTGTTAAGAATATCTCTTTCAAACCAGACTTTACAAAATGAAACCCGTGCCGTAATTAATAATAGCTTGAATAAATCCCTAAAAACTATAACAAATAATGAAAAGCGCTGTAAAGTTAATCAGAGATACTTGAAAGAAAATAAAACCTTGAAACATATAAAAACTAAATTGGTAGATAACAATGCACTGATTACAAAGGCTGATAAGGGGAATACCGTAGTCGTAATAGACAGAGACGAATACACTTCATAGGTTAATGATTTCATATCAAATAATAATATTTTAATGATACAATCGGACCCAACTGCAGAGTTCGTCAAAGTTTTGAATAATAAAATTAACCTATGTACACGGCTGTTTGATAACGCCACACGCCGTGCACTAAAACCCATTAACGCAGAAGCACCACAATTTGTTGGCCTACCTAAAATCCATAAGACCAATATACCGATTAGGCCATTGATAAATTTCACAACTGCACCGAGCTACAATGTCAGCAAAAAACTTGCAGTGAAAATAAAAAACAGTATAAAGATAAGTAATAACCATAGTGTAAGAAATAACATTGACCTTGTTAACAAATTGAAGAGCATTACATTACGACCTAATTATAAAATAGCATCTTTTGATATTGTTGACTTGTATACGAATGTCCCTGTTCAAGAAACTCTCACTATCCTTAAAGAAAATCTTATTAACGCCAAAATATGTAATTCTGAAGAAATCAATGATTTAATTAATTTACTGGAAGTTATACTTGACCAAAATTACTTTACATTTAATAATAATTATTACATCCAAAAAAAGGGCCTAGCCATGGGGTCACCTTTATCTGGTTTATTGGCTGACATATACTTAAACCACTATGAGAATACATATTTACTCAATGACGTAAATAAACTTTCCAAGAAAATAATATCATATACACGCTATGTTGATGATACGTTTATAATTTTTAATGGCACAATACGACAAATAGAAAATATGAAATTATACATGAATAGTGTCAATAAAAACATACAGTTCACACTTGAGACGGAGATAAATAATAAACTTAACTTCCTCGACCTGACAATTACAAGACTAGATGAAAAATTCCAATATCAAATATACCGAAAACCGACAACCACGGATCTCACGATAAATGCTGAATCACATCATCCCTTTTCTCAGAAAATGGCAGCTTATCATAGTTTAATACATAGGTTACTTTCCATACCATTAGAAGACAAAGATTTTCACGAAGAACTGAACACGATCAAATACATAGCTAAGGCCAATGGTTATAAAAGATCAATCGTAGATAATTTAGTCAAGAAACACAGAAAGAAGAAAAACAACATAGAATTACAAGAAAATAATAGAAATAAAATTAGGTATATAGCATCAGAATATGGTAACACCCTACCCAAAATTTTAAACAAAGTATTCGGTGGGATAAATATTAAAATGGCTTACCGAACTAATAATAACATTAATAAGATACTCTTACCTAAACATTCAAAATCAATTGAAGACAGGACGGGCGTTTATAAGATAATATGCAATGACTGCGACAGCTTTTACATTGGCCAAACTGGTAGACCTTTTAAAAGACGGTTCAAAGAACATTTACCTAGAAAAGAATTTAGTGAAACAGTGTCAAATTACGCGCGCCATCTGATGGACAACAACCATAGTTATACTGATTTCACAACGAACTTTCAACCCCTCCACATATGCAGAAAAGGAAATTATATGAATGCTATCGAAGAATACGAAATATATAAAGCTTACAAAAATAAAAAACAGAAGAAATCATCCTTAACGATCAGCTGTATTTCCAGTCCAATCTATTATACGACACAGCGATAAGAATACAGAACAAGGTCCATAGTGCACGACATATAACAACATGAACACTGCAGTCGACTATAGCATGTCGTGGTGCGCACCACCCATATCGTGTGTGTCTAAAATCTGGGTATTTTATGTGTTTTTATGTTTATATTATATTTATTGTTATGTGTAGAATTGTGTGTACAGTGTTTTTAATATTTTAACCATCGACGAACTTCAACAAGGGATATCCTGATGATGGGGCATATGCCCTGAAACGCGTTGAATGAAATATAGAGAAGAGGCCACCAGACGGACAAGAAAAAGGTAAACTATTTTACTAATTATATACTATAAGTGGCTTGGATACCGAAAAACATGGATATAAATATATTTTTTATCCCTGGTACTGGGTTGGCTATTTGTGTCGTAACATAATGCCTCTCCTTTAAAATTGATCATTTTGATAAAACACTAGCATAGTTTTTTATGAAATTATCAGTTATAGATAACCTTTTTCCTTTTCTTTCTTGGTTGTTTCTCCATTCTTTGTTTCTCTTCTTACTGAATTCATTCCATTTTATTTGGATCTGTTTTTCATTTTATTTCCATTGGTGTGTTCTCCCTTATACACAATTTTTTCCCTAACTTTAGTAGCTGGTTTCTCCCATTACTACTTATTTTTCTGAGACCAGAGGCATGTCATCTCTGCTCAGTTTATTTGATTGCTGGACTTTTTAACAGTCAATCATAAATACCTTTTTTGTCAATTTGTGACTTAATAATATACTTTGGAATTGTCCACCTTGTGGTTTGTTTTAAGATCACTTTGGCCTTTTACTCATTCTTCCTTCCGCTGTACCTTTGCTATATACTATCATTTGCTCATACAATTGATTGTTTTTTATTTATTTATATGTTAATTTCATCATTAACTTTTCATTATTCGGTTTTCAATTCTCATTGTGATCATTTTAATTATCATTTAATAATTATTTTAATTATACATTGGTATATTTTTCTCAGTTATTTAGCAATATTTTGCTTTAGCCATAGCTTGTATATTTGATTCATACATAACTTCTCTTTTCTTTGTACCAGTTTAGATTTTTTTTATTTTATATTTTTGAATACCCTTGATTTATTACAATTTCAGGTATTTATCTTATCAGTTTTTTGGTCTAATTTTATTTTTGTATATTTCAGTTTGTATTAAAAATCATTCTTGATAATTCTTTGTAAGTTAATTTTCTTACATGATAGGAATTTTTGTAGCGTATTCCTATTTTGGTACATTTTGGTTTAATTATTTCATATACTTCACATATCAACTTTTTAATAAATTGTAAGTTGATTTCACTTAGTAGGAATTTATGTAACTCATTCCTTTGTTTTTATATTTTTTATTTTAGGCCTCATAAGTCATCGAAATGTTGTTGGAAGTTGTGCTCACATAATTTTTGAAATTTGGCATCTGTATTTTATTTACAGTTACTTGTCCTTCGTGATGGCATATGGCCGTACATTTTGTTATATCTAAGTTTATTTTGGTATCAATTCAATTCTCACGGTTGTGGATTTATTATATTATCATTTCCATTCCATATTATAGCCTTCTCCTTTTTGTTCGACACTTCGTTATTCTGCACCTCTTCTCCTTCAAGTGCCTGATAGACACACTTATTCTGGATGAACGTATTCCAGTTATTTAGTTTTCTTCATAGAACTTCTTTATTGACGTTTGGTTGTACACTCCTTTTACTTTTTTGGTGGTTATATTAATTATCTCGTAAGTGTTGTTTCCATTGTCCTTTGTGATGACATATGGTCCCACATATAGTAATAGCAATTTTTTGGCTATTCCTTCAAGTGTACTGGGTAGTTCCCTGTTTTTGATTAGTACTTTCTCTCCCTTGTGATACTTTATTATTTTAATTTGTTTTTGTGAATACCTTGCTTTTTGTTTTTCTATTTTCTCCATAATACGGTTATAACATTGGTTTTCATCATAGGGGTCTTCTGGGTTGACTGGGAAGTTTATTAAGTCTTGTATTTCTCTGTGGGGCTTTCTTCCAAACATCATCAAGTATGGGATGTTTTCAGTGAATTGGTGGTAACTAATGTTTAGAAATACTTCGGTAGAAGCCAAATACTTTTGCCATTCTTTTTGGTTGTTGTGACAATAAGTTCTTAGTATTCGTCCAACTTCCCTTAGCACTCTTTCTGCAGGGTTACTACTAGGGTGGTATTTGGAAGTTTTATAGGTTTTTATATTCTCCTTTAGTAACTCGTTCCGCCATTTCTTTCCTTTGAACTGCGTTCCATGGTCAGTTATTATCATGCATGGTCTTCCTACTTCAGTTATATATTTAGTTTTTATTATTTCTAGTATTTTCTTAGTAGTAGCTCTGTTTACTGCATATAATTTAGTATATTTTGTATAGTGGTCTAACATGATTACAATAAACTTGTATTTATGTCTTCCTCCACTACGTGGGAATGGACCACATATATCGAGGAATACTTTTTCTAACTTTGTTGTTGAGGTGATGGGTATCATGGTTCCCTCTTTTTTCTCGTTATTGGTCTTTACCATTTGACATATTATACATGTTTTAATATTTTGGTTTACCTTCCTTACTATATTTTTTATAAAGACTTCCTCCTCCAATGCTTTTACAATTTTTACAGTTCCCATATGTCCGTATCGAACATGATAATCCTTAATTATCTTATTTTCTAATATTTTTGGAACTACAAGTTTCCATGTGCTATTATGTTTTCTTGTTTTAATAAAGAGTATATCTTGGTGGATACAATAATATTTATTCACAACTTCTTCATCTTCTAACAGTCTGTTTCTTATGTTTAGTAATTTTGAATCTTGTTTCTGCTGTACCACTACCTCGTTCAGAATATCTTCCAGGTCCTTTCTATCCTTTATTATACAAAACACTTTGACGATCTTCTCCTTTTCTCCTTCAAATGTCTGATCGGTGACATTTATTCTGGATAATACATCGGCGGCAACATTTTTACGTCCTGGAATGTACTACCACGTTATGTGATACTCTTGTAATGCGAGTATCCATCGTGTAAGCCTCCCATGACTTAACTTACACTGTTTCAAGAAGGAAATGGACTTATGGTCGCTTCGGACGGTGATGGGATATCCAAGGATATACGTCCTAAATTTTCCGCATGCGAACACAATACTGAGTAGTTCCTTTTCAGTAACATTGTAGTTACGTTCGCATCGGTTCAGTACCCTGCTGGCAAAGCTGATAACCAGGTGGTGTCCGTCCTTATCCTCTTGATATAACTCGGCGCCCAGGCTCACATCACTGGCGTCACAATTTAAGTAGAACGGCTGTTCAAAATTAGGGTGGTTTAGCATTATAGTTTTAAGAAATTTTGTTTTGATTAATTTTAGCACTTCATCTTGTTCCTTCCCCCAAGTCCACTTTTCTTTAGCTGGTAATTGTTTAGAGAACTTTGCTGTTAAATAAGAATAATTGGTTTGGAAATTTCTATAGTAGTTACAAATACCTAAGAAGGATTGTAGCTGCTTCTTATTCTTTGGGGTGGGGAAGTTCTGAATAGCTTCCACCTTCTCTTGGGATGGTGTTATCCCCTGTTCTGCTAAGTTGAAACCCAAGAATTTGACTTGGTTTGCTATGAACTTGGACTTGTCTAATTTTAATGTTATATTATTTTCAGATAATTTTTGTAATACCTGTTTGACCCGATCGCAGTGCTCATCCCAGTCAGATGATGTTATTAAAAGGTCGTCCACGTACACTGTTGTGAACTGCAGTGCTTCCTGACCTATGATCTGGTCCATACACTTGACGAACACTGCGACGGAATTAATGAGGCCGAAAGGTAACCTCTTAAACTGGTAATTCCTTCCGTCGAAGATGAATGCCATGTACTTCCTACTGTGTGGGTACATCTCCACCTGCCAGTACCCACATACCGTATCCCAGGTGCTTATATATCTGGTGCCATGAAATTTCTTGAGTATCTCTTCAATCTCTCCCGGTGACGTTCGATCATTAATGATCATCTTATTGATCTCCCGGGCGTCTAAACATATTCTGACTTTACCATTCTTTTTTGGTATGGCGACTATAGGACTCGTATAAGGAGACTGACTGTATTCAATGATGTCCTCCTCCATCATTCTATTTATTTCCGTCCTCACCTCGTTTTTTAGGGAGTAGGCGATTGGGTAGGATTTTCTGTGGAAGTCGATGGGCTCTCGAAAGTTGATTTTACATTGGAAACCTTTGACCTTCCCTGGGGTATTTGAGAAAACGTGATGGTATTCTTGATATATGGCTATTAGTTTTTCAGCCTGTTCACCCGTTATCTCTTGCTGAGGTCTCTCTCTTTGGAACTTTCTAATTTCTTCGACTTTTCTTTTCCACAGTTCTCCCTCTCCCTCTTCCTCTTCTATGGTGATTGATGGTTGATATGTCTGGCAATAATAGCTTTTTAACCCCTTATGATGATTTAGGGTTAGTTGTGTTGGGTTGATTATATTGGCTGACCACACTCCCTTCTCAGAAGTAAGCACTACTATTCCCTTCTGCATGTCAATAATTGCTGAGTGTTGTCTCAGTGCGTCGCATCCAATCAACATGTTAAATGGTAATCCATTTGCGACAAGGAAAATAATGGGTATTATTGTGTTCTGACTGCTTATCTCTAAAGAGACCTGTTTTCTGATGGTCTTATTTTGTTTGCCTGTGGCACCAATTATGACAATATTATTTATAGGTAAAGTCGGGATAGGTATATTGGAGTTGGCCTGGATCCGCTCCAATTCAGGTTGGTTTATGAGAGATACATTTGACCCAGTATCGATCATTATGATAGTGTTGATTCCATTAATAATGGCTTTTATATGCACTATTTCACTATTTGTTGTTGACAAGGGGTTATCCTCCTCCTCCAGAAGTTCTTCCCTGATGTCCTTTAAATAATTGGTTGATATTATTGTTATCTTCTTTATTTCACTTTCCGTCGTGGTTTGTTGATTTAACCCAAGTGATTGGTCATGTGAAGGGTCCTGGTGGTTTCTCACTGACCTTTTTAGTTTAAAGGTGGCTGGGAACCACTGGCCAGACTATTTACTTGGTCTGCCATTTCATTGGTTGAGGTTGATTGATCACTTATGTGATTCCTCGGCGCTTCTATTGTTCTTGTTCCTGTAGCTGGCTGGTTGTCATATTGGGAATTGTTGTATGCTGTGCTGGTTCTAATGGGACAATATCGCCGATGGTTGTTCTGTCTCCTTCCGCTGATAAAATTGACTTGACGCCTCATGTCATCCCTATTCTGGTTACTCCCGTTTCCCCTGTTATATTGGTAATTCGGGTCATACCGGTTGCCATAGTAATTGTGATTACTTGGGTGGCCATTTGTATTCCTACCTTGTTCTATCCCCCTGTTGTTATTATGTGGTGCACTAGGGTTTTGTGCATTTCTGTTACTTGGTTGGTTCCCCTGGTTGTAACTCGGATGATCTCTGTTGCTTGGTTGGTTACCTTGATTGTAGTTGGGTTGATTCCGATGGAATGGTTGGTCCCCTGGGTAACTATTTGGGTTTCGATTCATTATGTTCCGGTTGTTGTTCAAGGTATTACTGTAGGGTAAGTTGTGGCTTGGCACATTGTAATTTTCATTCCCCCGGTTGTACCTTTGGTTGATCATACGATTCTTCTTATACTGGCTGTCGTTTTCATGGTCTTCCAGCAAGTTGGCCATTCCCTGTATGGTCTTTATTTGTCCCTGTCTCCTGGCCCTCTGTATGGCATCTTCGTAGTGATATCCCAGTTGAATGACTAGGGACTCTTCGGGTATCTTTGGTTCGAGATTTCGAGCTAGACAGACCTTGCCCAAGAAGTAAGATGTTAATGTATGCCCAGCCTGTGGCTCATATCTTCCGTTGCTTATGTCGTTCCTTACCACATTTTGGGTCGATTCTGACCAGTACTTTTCGCGAAACAACGTTTTAAATTCTTGCGTACAGCTGATTTCTGGTCGTGTGGCTGTCCACCAATTGTCGTTCGTGTCTCTAAACATCTCATCGATGAGACTTCTCACCGTCGTCCATCTGGTATCTCTGTTCCTCTCTATGAGCTCCTCCATCCTTTTCATAAACTCTATGGGGTTTCTTCGGTAACTCTTGAAGTTGATCACTTCCCTATTTTCATTCGTAAATATGTGAGTGCTACTGCAAGGCTTCTCCCTCAAAGCGTCTAGTTCCTCTTGCATCTGTTTCTCTTTCTGACTGATTTCTCTAATTTTTTCTTTATTTTCTTGCGTTTTCTCGTCAATCTTGTTGATAGTGGTATATACCCTTTCAACGCGTTCGCTGACATCAGTCTGGATTTCCTTGTGCCTCTCCTTTAGCTCCTGAAGCACCTCCTGTTTATTTTTGTTACACTCATCGGTGGTGGTCTTCTGTATTTCTTGGATCCTGAGAATTCCTTCCTCCTGGACGTGATTTATTTTTTCAGTCAGCTCTTCCTGGACGTGTATTACTGTTTCGTTCGTCTCAGTGATAGTCTGTTTGATTTCATTTTTACACTCCGCCAACTGTTGCCTCCATTCATCCTTTGATTTCTCACCTTCTTCCTTCAATTGTTTTTGGAGTGTTTCCCAATTATTTTCAATTTTGTCATTTAACACTTCAAGATCCTTCTTTATCTGCCTCTTCAGCTCCTCCCCCTTCTCTTCTAATATTTCCTGGCTTCTCTTCAGGGTTTCTTGGTTGCTTTCTATTTTGTTATTCGAAAGCTCTATGTCCCCCTTGATTTGCTTCTTCAATTCTTCATTGTTTTGATCCAGTTTTTCTAACTTTTTATTCAATTCTTCTTTGTCTTGTTTCCTTCCCTCTTGCAGTGATTCTAATTTTGTATTGTTTGACTCTAATTTTTTATTTGTTTCCCTTGAAAGTTCTGCTATGAAATTCATCAGGTCTTGCATGCTCGGACCTCCCTTTACTGTTTCATGATCTCCAGCCCGTTGTTCCCTCTCATCGTCCTGGACTGGTTTCTCAAGTGGGTTGTCGAATATTACTTCCACTTCCGGTTCTGGTTGAGTTGGATTTCCTGGTTGGTTTTCCTGAACGTCCTCTTCGACTAGCTCCCCGATTATTTCTTCAATTTCTTCCATCTCTTCTGGCTGGCCTTCATCTTCAATTCCTTTCTGTGTGTCCTTCCTGGTAACCATTGAGTGTCTCTTCATAGCCGCCGTTGGCCTTCTTTTACGGCCTCACCGGTTGGTCGCCAATCTGTAACGATTAGATGCGATCTGACCTGCAAAATGTGTACAATTTGTATATGTCATGTGTAATTAGTGCGTTCGCCTCTCACTGGGTCTTTACAGTAATATTGTGGCTAGCGATGTTCGTAGCGTAGATCTGATCACCTGTATATTACGGCAGTAACCTTACCTGTTATTCATAGGGGTGTGATAATCCCGGGTGGCGCCAAGTCGTTTTACAAAACAACTAAAAATTATGTTTAAACAAGTTATCAGCGTTGCGGGTTGGTGTATTCGAATAGTTTCCGCTCGCACAGCCGTTCCAATCGTCGCTTCTGCCGTATGACTGACTACTTGCTTACTGCTACGATTTATTCTTAAACACAAGTAATTATTATATAGCACTCCCTATGAAATGATAACGCTGGTTACTCCCTGTAATAAATATTTTTAATGGGTGATAACTGAAAACATTTACAATTACAATAAAACAATTATCAATTCGTTCCGACTGATACATGAGATCTTGCTTTCAGGGTCGGCGAAGTGATTTAGAAACCATTTAACCTAGCGTCGCTGTTTACGTTAGGCTTATTACAGTTATGATTGGGTTTCCAAATTGTGGATCCTTTTGGCTATGAGTTAAAGAACTACAATGGTTACAATAAAAATATAAATTACCTTAATCTAAGTGTACATAGAGAATAAAGTGTGCTGTTACAATCTGTTGTGTAGTGTCGTAAAAGTGTTCTGTAAGTTCGTGTTTAATTCTTAGGTTATATCAATGTTAACAAAGTTTCTATTAAGTTTTAATTTGCTCAAATATTCTATGAAAGAGAAATATTGTTTCTATAGTGTGGTAGTTTTACCTTTCAAAATTATTTAAAGTGATTAGGGTTGGTGGAAAATAAATAATTGGATAGTACTTAACACATCAACGTGTCTAGATGCCTTCGTTGTTTATTCGAGGTAGGATTTGGCTGCATAAATTCAGTTTTCATGGATTTTGGGCTTTACTAAATGTGGCATCTCTTTCGTCATGGGGTTTGACATTCTTTTCAAGGATAATTTCTATTTATTTGGTCTTGGGTCTTGAAATATCTGCCACAGTGGTCATCTGCTTCTTCAATGATCACGTTCAGCAACTTTGAATACTTATTTGCATGATTTACACAGAAAAAACGCTCTTCCAAACTTTTGCATCTACATTGGCTTAATGACGCTTCGCTTCTCCCTATTTTCCAACGGTATTTTCGTCTTCAACCGCCGTTTCCATAGTAACGGTATTATTCTAATTGGCTGATTTTGAGATGATGTATTGTTATCAAAAATTCGAATTCTTCGTATATCTTCTGATTACTGTTATTCCTCCATCTTCCTTCCTGGTTATTGAATATTGTCACTATAGTATTTATTCTCGTTCATAGATTATTTTGATACCCCACAAGCTTGGGTAATTTCAGATTTTAAGATTTTACAATTATGTTAATGCTTGTTAATTACATTTCCTTTTGTATAATAATGCCTATTACAATATTTTGTGTTATAAATGATTTACAATTTATTCTTGGTGATCCCTTCACCTCAGATTTTCTAAATTCTTATTCAATTTGTTATAATTTTTGGTTGTTTGGTTCTGACAGTTAGGTTTTTTTCTAGGCCTGAGTAGCCATTATAATAATTTACTTATTTCGTTCAAATCACATTTTGTTTCAGTCTACTGGGCTTTACTTTGTTATTTTTATTAGTTGTGTTGTGTTTTGAGTCTGTTGGTGTGTTTTTTACTGTTCAATATTGCTTCCTCTATTTCAATCTTTAAAACATAACATTAACATGAACACAATTTTTTATAAGTTATTAGAGTTATTATTTTGATTAAGAAATATCATCACTCCCTTCTAACTTATCCTTATTTGCTAATTTTTTTGTTTATAACACATATTATTTTTGTTGTGATAAACAACATTACTTTCTATTAAATCAATAATAGTCCTTTATAATTTAGGTATCTTTGTTAGTTTTTTGACTTCTTAATTTCTAAACAATTTTTATATTCCCTCCATGGTAACACCTTCAATTTATTCTATTCTGGAATCCTCCCTTTTTACTTACTACCAGCTATAATTAAACTTAACTCTATTGAACATCTTCCTTAAATAAAAAAGTCATCATCACTTCTAGTGTTTACTATACCTTATTCTATAATTCACACTTAATACTATTTTTCATCAGCTATTTATTCACTGTTAATTTCCAACCTTTATCTTACAATCACTTGTAAATTATTTATTGTTAATTATAACTTCACTAGTGTCACACTTCACTTTGGGGTTTTTACACCTACACTATTGCACTGTATCACGGTTTATATCATTTGTTTTATAGCGGGTGATCCCTATACTTATTTCTCTTTCATGACTTAATACTAATGACAATTAATACTTAATAATTAATACTTACTAACTAATAAAAATTTTTATCTGTGGTTTAGGTTGCCTTTTTAATGGGTAGTAACCGTTATCTCTCCTTTCTCTGGATAACCATTGTTTTGGTTTCAATATTCTTGTTGATTGCTTTATTATTTGTTTTGTGAACCATTATTGGTTTTCACTTCTGCTTGTCTCCCTCCTTCTTCATTTTCCTTATTTGATTAATACATTGTGTTTTTTCATCCGTTCCTTTGGGTATTTTGGGGTCGTTTAAACCCATGAACTTGTTTCCTTTTGGGTTGGGTTTATTACTTCCTTATTCTCGTAGTTTATTTGTGTGGTTCCCTTCTTTATTTGGTTCTTGATGTTGGGTCAATCACTTGGGTTAGGTCAAAGTCGTCGTTTGTCGAGTCATATTTCTTATATTTTAATTAAAATCAATCAGTTTATTTGATAAGAAGTATTTTTACATTTATAAATATATTTTTTATCCCTGGTACTGGGTTGGCTATTTGTGTCGTAACAATATATATATTTATGGTTATGATTTATGTGACCTACTGGGAGGGTCGATACTATGCGCCATTTTACATTATTTAAAGTAACTGTATTCTGCTCAGTAATATCAAGCTCAATTATGTGGCGACGCCTATGTCGAATGTGAATTATAATAACGATTTTAAGTATAGTAACGATTGTGATTTTTGAAATTTGAGCTATTCTTGATTAAGAAAACACTTGTAATATTATGTTACTCTTTCAAAGGCGCATATATTGTACACTCGGGGAGTTAATTGTACAAAAAACATGAATACAATAAATCTTGTTATTGTTATCTTAGAGCAGAGTTTCATTTGCAAGTCCCATCATACTGGACCCAGCGCATTTTTGGCTTCTCTAGGCTCTTGCCTAGTTCTAATAACTAGTGGCCTCTCTTTCAAAAAAAATAAATAAATACAAAAATAATAAAACAAAAAAAAAAGTTTTTTTTATGTATAAAGCATAAAAGGAAAGAAGGGTTACAAATGGTAGCAGAGAGCGTGGTTCGTTCTAGGGTTGAACCCTTGGGTCCTTTGGTGTGATGGGGCTTGCAGGCTCGGAAATAGTTTGGAAAAAACAATAATATTTGAAAGTGAAAATAGATAGAGGCAATGGCAGGGTTGATATCCTATGCAGGTATATATGTATTATGTATGAATTATTGCTCTGTGATTTGAATTGTAAACCTGGTGCCGCCATGGGCATGTGTTGTAGTTGGATTTTGTTGTTTTTGAGATTGGACCTTACCGGAGATCGCATGGGGATGGGGTCCCTTATTTATTGTATGGAAGTAATAGCGCGTGCGGTTAGCGGGATGCGGTATGGCCCGACTAGAAGTCGGTACCGTCCGACTGAAATTGTGATAATGTCTTGCTTGAAATGTTGTACGTTGTGGTAGGTGTTCGGTGGTGTGTATTGTAGGTTGGTGTTGGTGTCTGATGTCGTTTTTCTTCTTCGAGTCTGGCGACTGACGGAGAGTTAGTTCTGGAGCGGGTCAGGTTTTCGCAGCGCTAGGAAACCCGGGGGTCCACTTGATGGAAGAGAGAGTACTCAAGTTTTTCTTTTTGTAGGTCATGTTTGTGTTAGGTGTTTAGTGGGGATTTGTTTTATTATTGTTTGTTTTGAATTGTGCAATTCTGGCGGCGGTATGCTATCAGAAATTGCCCCACCCTCTTTCAGGAGTTCTCCAGAAACTTTCAGTGTTAGATGGAATAGATGAGGAGCAGTTGCTGGTTTTCTTAGATCTTGTTCTGCAGTTGGCAGATTTCCCGGGGGTGTCCGATGGGGAGGTCTTGTCCCTTATATACCCGTATTGCCGGGGTTCATTGGCAGGGTTGGTCACCAACACTCTGCGTCGGGGCTGCAGTGTCGACACGTTCCATGCGGAGGTGTTGGACTTCTTCGTACCCCGTCGACGACGTGACCAGTTGAAGTTTAAGTTATTCTATCGCCTACAAGCCAACGGAGAGGCGTTGGGGGATTTCGTGCACGATGTAAGAAAAGCTGCCCGTATATTAAGGTTGGGGTTGCCCGAGACGGAAGTCATACAAGTAATACGAGAAGGTCTGAATCCCCAAGAGAGATCCCGGCTGGTTATCGCAGATCCTCCACGTTGTTTTGCGGACCTGGACCGGTGGTGTGCACATGCCAGGAGAGTCCAGGAGAATGATGAGTCCCGGGGAAGAGCTGCTAAAGATGTCCAATACTCCAGTGGTTCATTAATAGGAGCGAAAAAGGACAAACAGGGCGGTTGGAGGAGAACACAGGAGACGGTCAGAAAAATTGAATATTCCGGAAGTAATGGAGGCTACAAGGGGATGGCAAGTGAGAAGACGGTAACAACAGCTACAGCACCGAAAACAAAGAAGTACGAAATTAACAGGGGAAGAAGAAGTTATATTAGGGAACAAACATCGGCAGGTAGGGATCCTGTAGCAAGTTATTACTATCCGGAGAAAAGGGAAACTTTAAAGGTTCCAGAGGAAGTACAAGTGCCTAAGAGAGTAGTAGATGAAGATGGTGAAGCAGAAGAAGAAAAGCGGAATAACTTCTGTGGATCGATACAGCACGACAAGAAAACGTCTGTGGATATTGAGTTACAGGACTCGAAGAGGACATCATGGTTGAATCCAGATGCCGCAGAATTTGTTCCGGTATCTCCATCTCGGTTCGTGACGGATCCAGATCCGGTAATATCATCATCGCCTACGCCGGGATATGAGAAGTCATTTGATGGTGTAGCTTTACCATCGCCAGTAGAAATTAATTTAGTCATTGCACATGAACCTGGACAGCTGGAGTCCAGGGTGGAAAAGGTTGAGGACGTTGTAGTTGCCGAGAGTGGTGAAGGAGTGGAATCGACAGAAGAGGCAGAAGAGCGGTCTGCAGATGCTGCACAGGAAAGTATATTTGTAGGTGTTAGGGAGACTCAAGAGTCTGAGTTTGCAGATGGACACAGGGATGTCCAGGCTGCAAGTGTTTCTGAGGTTGCGGATGGCAAGGGGATGTCCTTGCCGCAAATGTGGTGGAAGGAGATGAGGTAGAAGTTGAGGAGAAATTTGGTGGCAGCGTTGTGGAGTGTGCGAGTGAGAATGATGTAGCGTGTGAAGAGGTGCAGACGCCTTCTGTGAGTAGTGTTGAGGATTCCGAGGAACGGGAAGAAGTTTCAGGCGGACCAGGTGAGCAAATAGAGGATGAAGATGTGCAGTGTTCTGATGGTGGTAGTGGACGTGATGGCGATGATGTTGATGAGGAACGTGTTGGTGAAAAGGAGGATGTTAATGAGATTGGAGAAGAAGTTGGTGAAGAAGCTTGTGAAGCGGCTGGTGACCAATGTGATGAAGAAATTGGTGAGGAGCTGAGGGAACATGTGGTTGAAGATGGATCAGAGAAGCAACTGGAAGATGGTGAGCAGCTGCAGTGTCATGAGGTTGATTTGGATTATGGGGACGAAAAAGGGGAAATTGTAGAAGATGAGGAAGAGAAGGAAGGATTGGAAGAAAGAGAAGTAGAGAAGTTAGATGATGAGGATAATCCGAAGCGGAGTGAAAGCAGTGAGGTAAGTTGCCTTGATTCTGATTCAGAGGAAACCCGCCAGTACAGCTCAATACGAGATAATTTCTTAGAGACTGGTGTCCGAAAGGAACGGGTACCTAAAGTCCATCACAGAAAGGTAAGAAGAAGAGGTTAACGGGTAGCGGGTAGATGTTCCCCACAGTCCCAGTGGTGTTCGTATACTTCAGGGTTGCGCCCCTGCCCACGCGAGCCTTGGTTTTCTCCAGTCATTCTCCTTTTCGGAGGGAACCATGTCCTTACCCTTACTCCTAGCTATTGACCCTTTAATGATCCTTGCCCCGTTTCATCTTCCCGATTTTCCTACCCCTCCCCTTAGTAAAAAAAAAAAAAACCTACCAATAAGGAGTTAGAGAGACTTGCCGGAAGTGATTGGATTGTGGTCTTTGAGATCGTCAGTTTCCCCTGTCGGGAGAGGTTAGGTGGAGTGATGTGTGCTGTTGTTGGTTGTTAATAGTTGTTGATGTTGATGTTGTTCATTGTAGGGTCCGAGCCATGCCGCATTCTCCGGTTGTTTCCCGGGTGTTTTTGTTGAGAGAGAGAATTGTATTTATTTTGTATCGACGTCGGTGGAAAAATGAACCCCCCCTGCTAGTTACGCTGTTTTTGAAAAAATTAGTTGAGTTGAGATTAATGTTCGCGAGCCCTTGATGCGGTCCTCTCTGTCTGGCTAAGCGGGGCCGTCCGCCCTTGTGTAGGGAAGTGGGCCAGCCATATGGCAAGGATGGAGATGCCTTGTGGGTGCATGTGGCTGGTCGGTCCAAGAGATGGACGAGGAGTAGTGTGGTCACTCACATACCAAGGTGGGAGATACCTTGTTTGGTCTTAGGACGGGTATGTGAGTGGGACCGGTGGGAGTAGGTGATGGTCACCGGAGAGGGTGATGTGTTGGGGCGGTCCCGTGGGGTTGGCATGGCGGACAGGGTCGCATGGGGAGTGGCCGCAGTTCTGAGCCTCTGTTCTCCTGAGAGCAAGTGCTGCTGGGCCGACATAATCACCGAGACGACTAGCTTGTTTTGGGAAGGGGGTACACTGCAGGGTACCCTTCCTGAGTTTAACTGTGAGGCAACCAAGTTGCCTTTTGGGGTGGGGGTGTGCCGTGCTTTGGAAAAACTCGGCGGTGTTTTTTTTTTTAACGGGAACGGCCTGCCCGTAATTTGAATTATTAAATTACGTATTATCGGCATTCGCCGTCGTAATAAATTACATTCGCCGCGTTATCTGGCCACCGGGCCGTTCCGCGCGCTCTCTGAGTCCAGCGCCTGATACTATTTTTTCAGCTGCGGGACTGAGCAGTTCAATCTCATCATTCAGCGTAGTAACGTCCGGATTCGCCTGACAGCATCGACTTGAAAATTTGTCTACTGTCTTTTACTATGTATAAGTAAAGGCTACGCGACCTTCCGGTAAGTGTGTTAAGAGATATTACTTACTATGTCATAAAAATAAATTGTATTTACTTAATATTAACGCGGATGTTGGGCGATATATTGTACTAGATTATTAGCACGTTTATTAGCACGTGGCGTGCACCAGGCTAAATTGGTTTATGTATGTTTCAATGTTAACGCTGGCTAACAGATATTAATCAATAATAACATTACAGATATCATTAATAATATAATAATAATAATAATAATAATAATAATACTTAGTTCATTATATTAGAATGGGGCGTAAGTTAATTATTTTTCGGAAATGAACGTACATCACGCACCTGTTAAAGTTTGTTAGTGCATGTCAAAGGGGGTTAAGTGCTTGACGAAAACTTGTCAATAACTATTTATTTGAAATGATTATTATGTTGAATGACTATATTTGGATATATCGTAGATTATAATATTTAAAAGTGTTATTTTGAAGTGATTTATTTGATTCAATGGGGTTCAATGCATAAGTGAATTTTCCGGAGATTGTAAACTGGGCATGTCACGAAATGTGGGTTCTGCTGGGTGAATGGGGTAGTGTGGTTTATTAAACCTGTAAGTAATTACCGATATAATTGTGCAGGGTTTCCGATGTAGACGATAATCTGTCTCGCTCCAGAGGATGGCCGAATACCTGCTTTCCATGAAATAAATGCAACCACTTCCGTCAAGCTGTCAGGCCGGATGGACGGACACACTCGACAAGATCCTCTACCCTTATGCTGCTAACCAGGTGACATTTAAGCTTTTTTTTAGAAACAAAATGTTGTGGCCGATACACTTTCTTTGAGACACTTTGGAGATGCTCCAGTTTGGGACTTTGTTCCGCGCAAGTACAATGGGACCTTCGGGTTTACATATTACCTTTTTTATTTTTTGCTAAGGCTTACGCCTCATTAACATATTAATGTTTATCTCATTAAGAGAATTGTAAACTCAGCCAGGGTCATGCATCACCCGAGTTGATGTTAGTTTTCTGTAAATATGGGCGGCACTGTCTGCCACTAAATGATTTCAGGGTTAAGCATGCATGCACGGGTATCTCGGTACCATGTAGGGGGAAATTTATGGTTAATTAATTTTCCATTTAATTGGGTTGTGTATTGGATTATTAATTTAAAGGTCGGGGGAGGTGTTTTAACCTGTGGACGACACCTGTTGGTGCCGTTCACCACAGGGCAATATCATGTCATAGTTTGCTGGATCTAGTCCGGGCGCATGACCGTGCCTGAGGTCAAGTGGATTCTTTATGAACACCTAAGCATGTTTTAGTACATTAATTCCATAGATTCTGCTTTTCGAAATTCAATTCTACTGTTCAAATAATTTTGTAACCACTAAATTTTACCATAGCCAGTACAATAATTGTTAAACTTTTTATTGCTCATAATACCAATTCGTTAATAAATGTTGAAGAATGCAAGACAAATCAGTACCAGTTATAAATATTTATGGGTGGTCACGTTCCACTGATTTGCAAATTTGTTGTCAAGAAAATAAAAGAAATGAGAAATGCAGTTATGCAACCGGGCATCCATGTTGACCTGGTGATGGCACTTATTGTTATTATCGGGATCCGAAATTGATAATTCCTTTTATGCTTGGTACCTGTGTGCCGTTTTGACTATTCAGCCAGATGAACTGTGGCCTTTCACAGACGTAGAATTTTGGGGTATGTCTACTCTGCTCTTTTGTAACTGATTAATTGGGGTTTTGGGTTTATTAATTGAAAATTTAAGGTGGGCCGGATACTCGATCTGAATAAGAGGGTGAGGGTGTTATGATGATGATATATATACGCTGTTAACCAGGTGGACATGGTGTTTGCTATTTATATGTAAATGTGTATCTCTGTTAATTATATGATGTGTGTTAAGCCTTTAGGTGATCATTACATTGTTATAAATTATTGTGCATATATATGTATATATTTATGGTTATGATTTATGTGACCTACTGGGAGGGTCGATACTATGCGCCATTTTGCATTATTTAAAGTAACTGTATTCTCCTCAGTAATATCAAGCTCAATTATGTGGCGACGCCTATGTCGAATGTGAATTATAATAACGATTTTAAGTATAGTAACGATTGTGGTTTTTGAAATTTGAGCTATTCTTGATTATGAAAACACTTGTAATATTATCTTACTCTTTCAAAGGCGCATATATTGTACACTCGGGGAGTTAATTGTACAAAAAACATGAATACAATAAATCTTGTTATTGTTACCTTAGAGCAGAGTTTCATTTGCAAGTCCCATCATACTGGACCCAGCGCATTTTTGGCTTCTCTAGGCTCTTGCCTAGTTCTAATAACTAGTGGCCTCTCTTTCAAAAAAAAAAATGAATTAATAAAAAAAAATAAAACAAAAAAAGTTTTTTTTTATATATAAAGCATAAAAGGAAAGAGGGGTTACAACCCTATGACCATACAACATAATATAATAATATAACATTATAAAACAATAACATTGTTACATTTACATTACACAATTCACATTTAAAGTAACTTGTATAAAAATTACAAACATTATATTATCATTTCCATCAACTCTTTTACTTCAAATGTTTAATTATTCATTATTGTACCATTATTCTCTAAAAAATTCAAATTTATTATTAACATTCATGTTACGTCACATTTCATTTCTTATTACATTTCTACTATGAATTCTCTATTATTTAGCATTTTCATTATCACTTAGTTTGGGTGACCCTCCGTTATTCACCATGATTTGACTTATTGAACTGGCATTTATATCTATAACCTTACTCCCTTTCTTCCTACTAACAATCCCTAACTGAATTACATAGGGTGACACCAATCCCTCAATAATAACATCCTTCAGCACTAATTCCACTTATACCATTCTCCTCTTTTATAATCAAATATCTATTACCCTCTTTGTATCTAGGATGTGTGTTCCCGACCTTGGCAATTCTATTCGTCACCTTTTGCCCTTCCTATAATATCGGCAATCACTCCTCGACCCTTCACAATTCCCTGCCCAACGACGCACGTTGATCACTCCTTACCACCTCACCTCCATCTACAAAATCTCACCAGCAACTATTTACTCTCTAATTACATTACTCTCTCTTTACATATAATCACTCCCTCTACTGTGTCCCTACTATTACCGTGTTTCTGTATTACATATTTCAAAATTCTTATTTCATCTAACTCCCAATTAAAGTTAACATTGACTAACTTAGATGCCTTATTTAAATACTCATTACCCAAAATCTATCTTTTATAATATTTCACCTTAATATGATCCTAGAAAATTAATCACTTACCTCCTAACAATAATGTAACTTAATATCCAAACATATCACGTTTAATCATTTACTACTCCTTAGATAATCTAAATCTCATAAAACCATTTAACTTCGTTATCAAATCTCTTTTATACAACAATAACTAATTAATCTTCAATTATTTAATTCAATCAATTTTACAACACAAAATTACTTTAATTACCTTAGACTTCACATTTATTCTCATTATTTATTTAGTCAAAAAATATTATACTTTATTATTAAATCAACTGTTACCTATTACCTACATGGTTTACATAAAAATACATATAATACAAAACATAATGTAATACACAATCACCTTAAAACATTGACACATAAAAATATACAATTCTACTTATTATTTGTTATCATTGACCGAAAATCGTTTCACAAGACAATCCATTTCAAAACCACACTGTTCACATAGTTAAATGGTAATACACAATAAAACACTTAACCTCCATCATCATATAACCATCTAATTTTAAGTCTATACAAGTCATTTATTATCGAATACATTATATTATTACTATCAGTATAATACTTATCTAATTCTTCATATATTTCCACAATACTATTTGAATTAATATGCTTATTTCATATTACTTCATCATGTAACATGTCATCATAGAGTACGGTCCTGTCACTCATAGTATAATTTTTCATAATCAGGTAAATTAATACTTCATTGTTATCAACATCATCTCCTACTGCTGCTATATCAACTTCAATACAAGGTACGTATTCAATATAATTACCAGCTCTCTCTACATCTAACCTTTCTACAAATTCTTCATAATTTCTATTCACCTTCAATAATTTTATCTCTCTATCTACCCACAACTCTCTCTCTAAATATCTCTCACCATAACACCAAGTCACACTCTCTCTCTCAATATATGCAGGGGACACTAAAACTTTATTGCTGCACCATCTATCAGGTGCACAAAAATCCAGGGACGGCTATTTGCAGACCATGTGTCTTCCAAATACGCTCGTGAAGCCTTTTCTGCACCCCCGACTACAACATCACGGCACAAATTTACCTCCTGCAACCCCTCTACCTGTATATTCTCTCTCCACTTTCTCTCTGACTCATCAGAACACACTAACATTCCATCATTATATTCTACTCCCTCTAAAATTTCATCATCACTATCAATATTCACACCATTATTTTCTAACACCATATTTTTAATTATATCATTGTTATCACTTGTGAACTCATTATTCAAATCATCATTATTACTCACCTTGTTATTAATTCTTTCTTCCTTACTTTTCCTCCTATTGTCACTGCTACTTACCTTCTTATTCCTTATCTGATTTAATTTCTCGTCTAATCTTTTATTCATTTCGTCAAATTGTTTATTAAAATAAAATGTTTGTCTCTTAAGTTTGTTTTTCACTTCATCAAACTTTATATTCTGTTCATTAAATTTTTCATCGAGTTTATTAAATTTCTCATCAAACTTTACACTCTGTGGATTAAAAAGCATTTGCATCATTTTCATTAGTTCATTATCTTCAGCCTTTTTAGTTGGGACTGGCGTTGAGTGAATTCCTTCACTCATGATTTGCGACTCATTCACGCTTATTTGGCTTTCATTTACAATGTCAGTGAGGCTGACATTTTCGTTATTGTTTGCCATTTTAGAGTTTTAAAAATATATTTAAAATATTACTGTATATCTACCATATACTTGACACAACATAACCTAAATTCTTACGTATCGCGCTACACATTAACCCAATAAGCGTTCTGTCTCTTTTGCCGGCTTATTTATATAAAATTTTATTTATATAAAGTCCCAGTTCGTGCGCCATTGGTTAATAAACTCACTCATGATTATATTTTTAAGTGACTTACCTGGTGAGATCTGATTAACACTTATTTGTTGACATACTGATTCAGGCGCCATTGTTGTGTTACCAACATTACGTATTTTTTGCGTTCGGGTCCAAGGTTCTTTTTAAGCGAAGCTGAGATTGAACGGTTATCAGAAATGATAGACGCTAATATTTCTATTGACAACTGGTAATTTAATTTCAAACATTTTGGAAATAATACACACATAAAAACAAAATGGGTGCTTGTTTCTTTAGTAAGCCCAAAACAAAATGGCCGCGAATCACTTTCGCTGCCTGAGCATTACATGTGCCTTGATTACATAATATATTTTAAGTTTAATTTACTATCAAGTGGTTTTAAAATTTACTGCAGTTTGCTCTTTCTCATAGTTACTTTTCTGATCACGTAACGTGAACCAATGCTTAGTGATCTGGTTCTAGACATATACCGGTATACAAGCTTACATTTTCACACACACACACACACACACACACACACACACACACACACACACACACACACACACACACACACACACACACACACACACACACACACACACACACACACACACACACACACACACACACACTACTGAAAAGTGGGACATTTTGTTTAATCTGAGCTCAAACATTTATCGAGTATTGGACTGAAAATCTTGAAGTTCTACTCTTGGAATCTAAATGATAGTTGATGATAATCGGACGTCCCTCATGGTTCCTCATGTGATTGCCGAATTATTGAAAGTCATTCTGTTACTGCTGTTTCACTAATTTTACTTCACATTTTCTAAACTGTTATTGTCGACTGATTTAACTTGTACATTTGAACTATATTTTTACCAAATTCTATGTTGTTGCTGGCAATTACTGGCCAGCAAGTTAATTAGCGTGCATCTCGCACAAGTACTGCTGGGTAACTGGGCAGATAACATGGCTGATTCTTCACTAGTGGAAAGGGTTATTACGTCATCATATCTATTGTTTTGCGGTGATGACGGTATTGTGTTACATCGCAACGATTACGTTTTATATATTTTGATGACTTTTTAGGAGTGTCCTGTTTGTTGCTGTGTATGCGTTGCTGATAATCGGCACGTACACCAGTGACCTTGACGCCAATTCGTCGTAGCAAAGTGCGTTGTAGCATTTTGGGAAACTTTTGCTTTCACATATTTGCTTACATTTGAATAAAAAATAAAATTATATTTCCGTGTACCCACAAATTCCTATACCGAATTAATGTACCATTACAAAACCCCTCAATGAGAGGATTTATGGCGAAGCATAAAAACTCTCATTGACACATTCATACTTCCTCAAGGGATCAGCAAGGATATGACGCCACAGCCCCCTGTAGTGTTTATATAAAAAGAAATATTGCTAACTTACCCTTGGTCCAGTGATTGTGACCGTACCTGCATTACCTTACTGGACTTCTCTTGCGAGATCCCAACACCGCAAAGCTAGTCAGGCGCTTGACGTTCATGCTCTGACGCGCTGGCCAGCTCAGGACCGCCGCCACAGCATCACCAAACTCTGAAACATCCAAATAAAATCAAATAGTGGCCTTGTATACTGCCATATCCACAACTGATCTGCCTCCCTTTAGCTGCATTGATTTACGTTAATAAGCATTGTTTTTATTTTTAATGACTAACTTCTCTAACACAGAGATAAAACAAGAATTATAATAGAGGTCTATTTCTCTTTTGCATTCCTACATTTTATCAAAGTTTTGACTCCAGTCAATAATATTTTACCTCTTTCCAACACAAGAAAATATACTCTTACACTAAGGCAATAACATGTAAAATAATTCCTTAAGTTTAACAAAATCAACGCAATTTATCTATATATCTATTATATAGAATCCTAAACACAAATTCATTATGGCAAACAATCTAGCTATTTAAAATTCATTGATCAGCTTTCCTGATACTAATACTTCTTCAAAGCAGAATCATAATTATCTTTTATGCTTTACACCAGTATCAATGTCATCTATTTAATATTTATTTAACGTTACTACCCCTGTAGCAAACTCCTCACCACACACACTATGATCATACAACATAATATAACATTATAAAACATTAACATTGTTACATTTACATTACACAATTCACATTTAAAATAACTTGTATACAAATTACAAACATTATATTATCATTTCCATCAACTCTTTTATTTCAAATTTTTAATTATTCATTATTGTACCATTATTCTCTAAAAAATTCAAATTTATTATTAACATTCATGTTACATCACATTTCATTTCTTATTACATTTCTACTATGAATTCTCTATTATTTAACATTTTCATTATCACTTAGGCTAGTTTGGGTGACCCTCCGTTATTCACCATGATTTGACTTATTGCACTGGCATTTATATCTATAACCTTACTCACTTTCTTCCTACTAACAATCCCTAACTGAATTACATAGGGTGACACCAATCTCTCAATAATAACCCGCTTCAGCACTAATTCCACTTATACCATTCTCCTCTTTTATAATAAAATATCTATTACCCTCTTTGTATCTAGGATGTGTGTTCCCGACCTTGGCAATTCAATTCGTCAACTTTTGCCCTTCCTATATTATCGGCAATCACTCCTCGACCCTTCACAATTCCCTGCCCAACGACGCACGTTGATCACTCCTTACCACCTCACCTCCATGTACAACATCTCACCAGCAACTATTAACTCTCTAATTACATTACTCTCTCTTTACACATAATCACTCCCTCTACTGTGTCCCTACTATTACCCTGTTTCTGTATTACATATTTCAAAATTCTTATTTCATCTAACTCCCCATTAAAAAGTTAACATTGACTAACTCAGATGCGTTATTTAAATACTCATTACCCAAACTCTATCTTTTATAATATTTCACCTTAATATGATCCTAGAAAATTCATCACTTACCTCCTAACAATAATGTAATTTAATATCCAAACATATCACGTTTAATCATTTACTACCCATTAGATAATCTAAATCTCATAAAAACCTTTAACTACATTATCAAATCTCTCTTATACAACAATAACTAATTAATCTTCAATTATTTAATTCAATCAATTTTACAACACAAAATTACTTTAATTACCTTACACTTTACAATTATTCTCATGATTTGTTTAGTAAAAAAATATTATACTTTATTATTAAATCAACTGTTACCTATTACCTACATGGTTTACATAAAAATACACATAATACACAACATAATGTAATTCACAATCACCTTTAACATTGACACATAAAAATATACAATCCAACTTATTATTTGTTATCATTGACCGAAAATCGTTTCACAAGACAATCCATTTCAAAACCATACTGTTCACATAGTTAAAGTTCATACACCATAAAACGCTTAACCTCCATCATCATATAACCATCTAATTTTAAGTCTATACAAGTCATTTATTATCGAATACATTATATTATTACCATCAGTATAATACTTATTTAATTCTTCATATATTTCCACAACTATTTGAATTAATATGCGTATTCCATATTACTTCATAATGTAACATGTCATCATAGAGTACGTTCCTGTCACTCTTAGTATAATTGTTCATAATCAGGTAAATTAATAATTCATTGTTATCAACATCATCTCCTACTGCTGCTATATCAGCTTCAATACAAGGTGCGCATTCAATATAATTACCAGCTCTCTCTACATCTAACCTTTCTACAAATTCTTCATAATTTCTATTCACCTTCAATAATTTTATCTCTCTATCTACCCACAACTCTCTCTCTAAATATCTCTCACCATAACACCAAGTCACACTCTCTCTCTCAATATATGCAGGGGACACTACAAATTTATTGCTGCACCATCTATCAGGTGCACAAAAAATCCAGGGACGGCTATTTGCAGACCATGTGTCTTCCAAATACGCTCGTGAAGCCTTTTCTGCACCCCCGACTACAACATCACGGCATAAATTTACCCCCTGCAACCCCTCTACCTGTATATTCTCTCTCCACTTTCTCTCTGACTCATCAGCACACACTAACATTCCATCA
This sequence comes from Magicicada septendecula, assembly GCA_034769895.1. Classification (NCBI taxonomy): domain Eukaryota; kingdom Metazoa; phylum Arthropoda; class Insecta; order Hemiptera; family Cicadidae; genus Magicicada; species Magicicada septendecula. The sequence goes on along the minus strand of CM068372.1, from coordinate 240,459,647 downwards.
TTATATTCTACTCCCTCTAAAATTTCATCATCACTATCAATATTCACACCATTATTTTCTAACACCATATTTTTTATTATATCATTGTTATCACTTGTGAACTCATTATTCAAATCATCATTATTACTCACCTTGTTATTAATTCTTTCTTCCTTATTTTTCCTCCTATTGTCACTGCTACTTACCTTCTTATTCCTTATCTGATTTAATTTCTCGTCTAAACTTTTATTCATTTCGTCAAGTTGTTTATTAAAATAAAATGTTTGTCTCTTAAGTTTGTTTTTCACTTCATCAAACTTTACATTCTGTTCATTAAATTTTTCATCGAGTTTATTAAATTTCTCATCAAACTTTACACTCTGTGCATTAAAAAGCATTTGCATCATTTTCATTAGTTCATTATCTTCAGCCTTTTTAGTCGGGACTGGTGTTGAGTGAATTCCTTCACTCATGATTTGCGACTCATTCACGCTTATTTGGCTTTCATTTACAATGTCAGTGAGGCTGACATTTCGTTATTGTTTGCCATTTTAGAGTTTTAAAAATATATTTAAAATATTACTGTATATCTACTATATATACTTGACTCAACATAACCTAAATTCTTACGTATCGCGCTACACATTAACCCAATAACCGTTCTGTCTCTTTTGCCGGCTTATTTATATAAAATTTTATTTATATAAAGTCCCAGTTCGGGCGCCATTTGTAAATAAACTCACTCATGATTATATTTTTAAGTGACTTACCTGGTGAGATCTGATTAGCACTTATTTGTTGACATACTGATTCAGGCGCCATTGTTGTGTTACCAACATTACGTATTTTTTGCGTTCGGGTTCAAGGTTCTTTTTAAGCGAAGCTGAGATTGAACGGTTATCAGAAATGATAGACGCTAATATTTCTATTGACAACTGGTAATTTAATTTCAAACATTTTGGAAATACAACACACATAAAAACAAAATGGGTGCTTGTTTCTTTAGCAAGCCCAAAACAAAATGGCCGCGAATCACTTTCGCTGCCTGAGCATTACATGTGCCTTGATTACATAATATATTTTAAGTTTAAGTTACTATCAAGTGGTTTTAAAATTTACTGCAGTTTGCTCTTTCTCATAGTTACTTTTCTGATCACGTAACGTGAACCAATGCTTAGTGATCTGGTTCTAGACATATACCGGTATACAAGCTTACATTTTCACACACACACACACACACACACACACACACACACACACTACTGAAAAGTGGTACATTTTGTTTAATCTGAGCTCAAATATTTATAGAGTATTGGACTGAAAATCTTGAAGTTCTACTGTTGGTATCTAAATGATAGTTGATGATAATCGGACGTCCCTCATTGTTCCTCATGTGATTGCCGAATTATTGAAAGTCATTCCGTTACTGCTGTTTCACTAATTTTACTTCACATTTTCTAAACTGTTATTGTCGACTGATTTAACTTGTACATTTGAACTATATTTTTACCAAATTCTATGTTGTTGCTGGCAATTACTGGCCAGCAAGTTAATTAGCGTGCATCTCGCACAAGTACTGCTGGGTAACTGGGCAGATAACATGGCTGATTCTTCACTAGTGGAAAGGGTTATTACGTCATCATATCTATTGTTTTGCGGTGATGACGGTATTGTGTTACATCGCAGCGATTACGTTTTATATATTTTGATGACTTTTTAGGAGTGTCCTGTTTGTTGCTGCGTATGCGTTGCTGATAATCGGCACGTACACCAGTGACCTTGACGCCAATTCGTCGTAGCAAAGTGCGTTGTAGCATTTTGGGAAACTTTTGCTTTCACATATTTGCTTACATTTGAATAAAAAATAAAATTATATTTCCGTGTACCCACAAATTCCTATACCGATTTAATGTACCATTACAAAACCCCCTCAATGAGAGGATTTATGGCGAAGCATAAAAACTCTCATTGACACATTCATACATCCTCAAGAGATCAGCAAGGATATGACGCCAAAACCCCCTGTAGTGTTTATATAAAAAGAAATATTGCTAACTTACCCTTGGTCCAGTGATTGTGACCGTACCTGCATTACCTTACTGGACTTCTCTTGCGAGATCCCAACACCGCAAAGCCAGTCAGGCGCTTGACGTTCATGCTCTGACGCGCTTGACAGCTCAGGACCGCCGCCACAGCATCACCAAACACTGAAACATCCAAATAAAATCAAATAGTGGCCTTGTATACTGCCATATCCACAACTGATGTGTCTCCCTTTAGCTGCACTGGTTTACGTTAATAAGCATTGTTTTTATTTTTAATGAGTAATTTCTCTAACACAGAGGTAAAACAAGAATTATAATAGAGGTCTCTTTCTCTTTTGCATTCCTACATTTTATCAAAGTTTTGACTCCAGTCAATAATATTTTACCTCTTTCCAACACAAGAAAATATACTCTTACACTAAGGCAATAACATGTAAAATAATTCCTTAAGTTTAACAAAATCAACGCAATTTATCTATATATCTATTATATAGAATCCTAAACACAAATTCATTCTGGCAAACAATCTAGCTATTTAAAATTCATTGATCAGCTTTCCTGATACTAATACTTCTTCAAAGCAGAATCATAATTATCTTTTATGCTTTACACCAGTATCAATGTCATCTATTTAATATTTATTTAACGTTACTACCCCTGTAGCAAACTCCTCACCACACACACTATGATCATACAACATAATATAACATTATAAAACATTAACATTGTTACATTTACATTACACAATTCACATTTAAAATAACTTGTATAAAAATTACAAACATTATATTATCATTTCCATCAACTCTTTTATTTCAAATTTTTAATTATTCATTATTGTACCATTATTCTCTAAAAAATTCAAATTTATTATTAACATTCATGTTACATCACATTTCATTTCTTATTACATTTCTACTATGAATTCTCTATTATTTAACATTTTCATTATCACTTAGTTTGGGTGACCCTCCGTTATTCACCATGATTAGACTTATTGAACTGGCATTTATATCTATAACCTTACTCCCTATCTTCCTACTCTCAATCCCTAACTGAATTACATAGGGTGACACCAATCTCTCAATAATAACCCCCTTGAGCACTAATTCCACTTATACCATTCTCCTCTTTTATAATCAAATATCTATTACCCTCTTTGTATCTAGGATGTGTGTTCCCAACCTTGGCAATTTTATTCGTCACCTTTTGCCCTTCCTATAATATCGGCAATCACTCCTCGACCCTTCACAATTCCCTGCCCAACGACGCACGTTGATCACTCCTTACCACCTCACCTCCATCTTAAAAATCTCACCAGCAATTATTTACTCTCTAATTACATTACTCTCTCTTTACATATAATCACTCCCTCTACTGTGTCCCTACTATTACCCTGTTTCTTTATTACATATTTCAAAATTCTTATTTTACCTAACTCCCAATTAAAGTTAACATTGACTAACTCAGATGCCTTATTTAAATTCTCATTACCCAAATTCTATCTTTTATAATATTTCACCTTAATATGATCCTGGAAATTTCATCACTTACCTCCTAACAATAATGTAATTTAATATCCAAACATATCACGTTTAATCATTCACCTTAGATAATCTAAATCTCATAAAACTATTTAACTACATTATCAAATCTCTCTTATACAACAATAACTAATTAATCTTCAATTATTTAATTCAATCAATTTTACAACACAAAATTACTTTAATTACCTTACACTTTACAATTATTCTCATTATTTGTTTAGTCAAAAAATATTATACTTTATTATTAAATCAACTGTTACCTATTACCTAAATGGTTTACATGAAAATACATATTATACACAACATAATGTAATACACAATCACCTTTAACATTGACACACAACAATATACAATCCAACTTATTATTTGTTATCATTGACCGAAAATCTTTTCACAAGACAATCCATTTCAAAACCACACTGTTCACATAGTTAAATGTTTATACACAATGAAACACTTAACCTCCATCATCATATAACCATCTAATTTTAAGTTTATACAAGTCATTTATTATCGAATACATTATATTATTACCATCAATATAATACTTATCTAATTCTTCATAGATTTCCGCAATACTATTTGAATTATTATGCTTATTCCATATTACTTCATCATGTAACATGTCATCATAGAGTACGGTCCAGTCACTCTTAGTATAATTATTCATAATCAGGTAAACTAATAATTCATTGTTATCAACATCTACTCCTACTGCTGCTATATCAGCTTCAATACAAGTTACGTATTCAATATAATTACCAGATCTCTCTACATCTAACCTTTCTACAATTTCTTCATAATTTCTTTTCACCTTCAATAATTTTATCTCTCTATCTACCCAACTCTCTCTCTAAATATCTCTCACCATAACACCAAGTCACACACTCTCTCTCTCAATATATGCAGGGGACACTACAACTTTATTGCTGCACCATCTATCAGGTGCACAAAGAATCCAGGGACGGCTATTTGCAGACCATGTGTCTTCCAAATAAACTCGTGAAGCCTTTTCTGCACCCCCGACTACAACATCACGGAAAAATTTACCCCCTGCAACCCCTCTACCTGTATATTCTCTCTCCACTTACTCTCTGACTCATCAGCACACACTAACATTCCATCATAATATTCTACTCCCTCTAAAATTTCATCATCATCACTATCAATATTCACACCATTATTTTCTAACACCATATTTTTAATTATATCTTTGTTATCACTTGTGAACTTATTATTGAAATCATCATTATTACTCACCTTGTTATTAATTCTTTCTTCCTTACTTTTCCTCCTATTGTCACTGCTACTTACCTTCTTATTCCTTATCTGATTTAATTTCTCGTCTAATCTTTTATTCATTTCGTCAAATTGTTTATTAAAATAAAATGTTTGTCTCTTAATTTTTGTTTTTCACTTCATCAAGCTTTAATTCTGTTCATTAAATTTTTCATCGAGTTTATTATATTTCTCATCAAACTTTACACTCTGTGCATTAAAAAGCATTTGCACCATTTTCATTAGTTCATTATCTTCAGCCTTTTTAGTCGGGACTGGCGTTGAGTGAATTCCTTCACTCATGATTTGCGACACTGTGACCCCTCTTCCCTTTTTATGTTGTATATAATTTTTTTTGCATTTTATATTTTTTTTTTTTTGAAAGAGAAGCCACAAGTTATTTTAAACTAGGCCCGAGCCTAGAGAAGCCAAATATGCGCTGGGTCTAGTATGACGGGACTTGCAGTGAAACTCGGCTGTAATCTAGCAATAACAACTTTTATTGTACCTCATAATTCGTTACATGTAAATCACAAAATTATCACATAATTTTCACATAATATCAGGAATAACCCCCAAAATACATAATTGATAAATAAGTCCCATATTCTTAATAGTGTCAAAAGACAAGGTCTGTATATCAGTAATTATCATATATATATATATATATATATGTATATCAGACAACACGTACAGAAACACAAAGACACATACACTCATAATTATGGACACATATTATAAACACCTAACACCCTTGGAATACGAATGCTCAACAGGCAGTGTTTCTGCCAAGCCCTAAAACCGGCAATCATAAATGTTCGCCCTTCAGTCACCGTCATTCATCAAATTTCCATTAATTTAAATAAACAAGAAAAACCCCCGAAAGGATGATAATCACTCATATACCATAAGAGAGACCGGACCGCCCATCTGTATAGATAGCATCTGATAATTGCCCCACCATGAGCATATGAAATCTTTAAGTTTCTTCAACAGCATAAAATAAAAAAATAAAAAAACTGCATCACCTGAATTTTAGCAATTGTTATGCGGTTATAAAATGTTAATTTGTTTTACAAATTCAGATGGATTCATGTATCAGTATATGCTTTTACAGGGTAGAAAAATTAATCATTATACGCTTTTAAAAGTAAAAAAAATTAATCAGTATATGCTTTTACAAGTAAAAAAAAATTAATCAGTATATGCTTTTACAAGTTAAAAAAATTAATCAGTATATGCTTTTACAAGATAAAAAATTTTAATGTGTACTTGCCCAGAAAAATATGAACGTTCTTTTCTGTGAAAGCCCGACGGCAGTATATAAATGAATTTATAATAACTGACTGTTGTATCCTAGCAGATGTGGGAGCGCGCCAGCCTGTACTTAACCATGTGTGACAGGAATCAAACCTGCCTTAAACTGCATGAACATGTGCCTGGCAAAAACTATGTCCCCTTTTATTCCCCCGAAAACAGCCAAAAAAGAAAACGAAAACTCCCCAGCCCTTACATGTTGAACCAGAATGAAATTAAAATATAACCCCCCCCGTTCTGAACCAGCCGGAACAGAACCCCTAACATGTGACATAATTTTGTAGTAAGCATAGTAATGACTACTGGCAATATATGAAAATATTTAAGTGTAAAAAAAATCTCTAGCACGCTCCCCCAGTGCAGCACACAGTTACAAACATCGTACTTAGTTTTATGAAGTTAATTTATTTAAGTCACATAATGTTCAGAATAAATGTTCAGCTGACACACCTTATAGCAGACTGTCTGGCCACGTGGGCACATAGTTTCAAAAGAATTTAAACTGTGAATCAGGAGCACGGCAGGCCCGGCCAAAAAAAAAAATAAAAGAGTTCATATCATTTTAATAATGATGAGCATGTGATACATCTTGAGTTGGTCACCCGACTCCTTTCTCCGAACAGGTGCGTTTCTGATGGTTCATGGCTGATGAAGATGGAGTTCTATCAGCAAGACCAGCATCTCCGACTTTAGGCGAGAACCCTGGTAATTCATAGAAATTAGAAATGCAGTTCATAAAAAATATCCACCCAAGTTCCCAGGTAATAACCTCAGAACGGGCCTTCAACCAACTCAAGATAAATGCACAAAGTTTCGGTAATAAATTCTTTGCAAACTGCTTAAAGAGTAATAAAGTCTACAATGGGATGATTAATTTAAAAATAAAAAGATTTTATTAAAAGGCGTAGAGTAAAAGTCACTAGCACGCTCTTAACACGTGCCGACAGAATCCGACAGGTTAGAATGCCACGTGGTAGCGCAATTATTGCAATTTGCCAAAAAATGATTAACTTCAAGGCACTCACAGTTGCACACAACTGAAATATTAATAATGTTTCCTCTAAGGGTGGTCTCACAAGTTATTTTTACTGCAACAGTTAATTAGAGAGAACACACGAGCAATCTGGTGCATGTACGTGCACAATTCACTTCATGCCTACGCACTGACCTTAGCTTATAATTTATATAACATTCTATGAAACGATTACAGTGACTCTTACCATACAATAATCATAAAAAGAACATGAGCTATATACTGAACATTAAATAATCCTTTTAATATACAAACTGCCGGATCGCACCACATGCATTCGTCTTTCTCATACGGCTGCATACATTTCGTTAATTAAATTTAATCATTTATTATTATTTTTTTGACTCACACAATAAGGGCTATGATCACTTACCGGGAAGTCTCGTAAAATTCAGCCTGCCATAAGTGTTGAAGAAATAACTGCGTAGTACAATCTGTTCGGGTCAGGAGTCAGCTGTTCCTTTGAGTGCCGGTCGGTGACTGAATTATGCAACTACATTCTAACAGACAGCCAAACCTCCCCACCACCTCCCCACCGAGTGCCCGTGCAGTATTAACAGAGCCGTATAAATCTCGTCGCTTTCACTGACCCTTGCGTTCGCGTTATTTTAAAATTAAATTTTTTTTTTAAACCTTCGACAGCCGGGTTTACACCGGCACACCCCCACCCCGAAAGGGCAACACGGTTGCCCCACTCTTAAACTCGGGTGAGTACCCTGCAGTGTACCTCCTTCCCAAAACAAGCTCGTGGACTTCGTGGTTATGGTGGCCCAGCAGCACTTGCTCTCAGGAGAACAGAGGCTCAGAAGGGAAAACGAAAGGGACGAAAGAAGACGTGTAGTGTGTAAGTGTGCGGGTGCTGCACGCTGACCTGATCAGGGCCAGCCCACAGCAAAGAGGGACAGAGAAGAAAGACAAAAGAAAGTTTGGGAGCTCCCCGAGTCCGACCTCCTGAGGCTTGTCCACTCAAGCCAGAACACGATTGCCACCTTAACAGGGCCATCTACCCTATATACCTACGGGGGAATACTCTAATACTACCCCCATTTTAAACGATACCGTCCCTGCACGGGAAAGGGAAAAAGGGGAAATGATGTTCTCCACGATACGATAATCCAATTTCCAGACATCTATCTATTCCTATAACCTAATACATGTGTGCTCCAAGGGCATGTCAGCAGGAAGCAGTCCCCCAAAGCGCACAACCGCCCCTGGGCAACTACTTCCTGCCTATCCTCTCTCCAACTCCTTTTTTTTTGTTTCTCTAAAAGTTTTTTTTGTTTTGTTTTTTGTTTTACAGGTACAGGTTAGGAAAATCGGAAGGCGGAAGGTCAAGGCTCATCGAACGGTCATGGTCTGGGATTGCAGGTAGGGACATGGCTCCCTCCGGACACAGGGACAATTGGAGAAAGCCAAGGCTCGCGCAGGCAGGGGCGCATCCCTGAAGTAGACGAACCCCACTGGGACTGTGGGAAACATCTACCCGCTACCCTATCATTCTCAATACCGCCCCCCCCGGAGCACACCCTTTTAAAATTGACAACATTCCTACTCACACAGAGACCACCATAATTTCCCCCCCCTGTCACCCCGTTTACCCCCTTCGACACAGTTTCAACTTTGAAATATGTGTAGTAATCTCTTTAGGATTACTACCCGGCTTTTCCAACCGAGCCGTCACTGGCGACGCGAACCACAGGATACGATATGGCCCCGACCAACGGTAACACAACTTAGCGGCTCTTTTATCGCCAGCTGAGCTGATCGGGTGGCTCTGGCAGTAGACCAAATCTCCTACTTTAAAGTGATTTGGAATTCGCCCCTGATTGTACCGACTACGGACGCGCTCGTGCGCTCTCAGCAAATTCCGCCGAGCCTCCTTCCATCTCTCCGCAGTTTCGTTATCTGGCTCCCGTGGCAGAAGATCTTCAATATTCCACAAGTTAGTCAACGGGAGTGCGGGCGAGAATCCAAACATGATTTCAAAGGGGACGGCCTTATGACTGTCATGCAGGTCCGTGTTGGCTAGCTGTAACCACTTCAGATTCTGGTCCCAGGTTGTCTGTTGCTCTGCATGATAAGCAATGAGTGCGGACCTGAGATTCCTATTGAATCTCTCCGCATGGGACGGCTGTGGGTAATACGGAGAAGTGGTTACATGTCTGATTCCGCTGGCGAAACACATCCGCCGAAACTCGCTCGAAATAAACTGGGGACCATTGTCGGAAGACCGAAATGCTGAAAAATGTGGTTCTGAAGCGCGCTTATGGTCAAACGAGCTGTTGCCTGCCGTAAGGGCAGTAGCCAGGCAAACTTCGAAAAAGCATCCACGCAAACAAGCAGGTAAGAATTACCTGACTTGCTACGCGGGAGAGGTCCCACGTAGTCTATGAATAGCTTCTCCATCGGTCTGCTCGCCACGTCCGATGACAACAACCCCAACTTTGTGTTCTGGGCAGGCTTGCTCAAGCCGCACAGATGACAACTCTTGACCCTGGTTGCGATGTCCCTATCCATGCCCTTTCAGATGAAGTGTTTCCTAATACTGGAAATGGTCTTCGAAATTCCCTTGTTGCCTCCTACTGGGGAATTGTGATAATAGCTGAAGACCATGGGCACTAACTTGCTAGGCAGCACGATCTTAGGGGCACGTCCCTTTCTTTCTCGACAACACAGGACGCCCTTGGACAAGAAGTAAGGGGCCTGCACGTTACCCTCCTTTATATTCTGGATGATAGGATCCAGCTCTTCATCGTTCAACTGATGGGGTAACACATCAGTAAAGGCTGACGGAAAGTCTAGCAGAACATAACAGGGTTGCTCAGATTGGACTTCACTGGGTTGGGAAAACATGCGTGATAAAGCATCTGTAACCACATTTTGAGTTCCCCTAATGTGTTGCACTTTGAACTTGAAGGATGAGATCTTGACCACCCATCTACCAATTTTACCCAGTTGCCGGGGATGAGCAAGAAGCCAAGAGAGAGCCTGATTGTCGGTTTCGAGCAGGACCTCAGCGTGTTCCAGAAAACGCCTGAAATTATCTAGAGCGTACACAACAGCTAAACACTCTAGCTCATACACTGAAGACTTTTGTTCTTGCTGGGTCAACGTTCGGGAAATGAAAGCCACAGGCTGCCTAGCACCATCAATGACTTGGGACAGAACCGTCCCGAGCGCAATCGAACTCGCATCCGTCTGGAGTATGAACGGCTTCGAGAAGTCTGGCATTCTCAGTACTGGAGGGGAAATGATGGCTTCCTTCAGTGTCTCGAAAGCCTTCTGTTGTTTTTCCCCCCATACAAACTTGGCGCCCTTTTTCCGGAGTTCATTCAGAGGTGCCGCAATCTCCGCCGCGTTGGGAATAAAACGCCGATAGAAATTGACCATCCCCACAAATCTCGCGATGCCTTTGGCATCCTTTGGTGGGGGAAAGTCCCTGATTCCCTGTGTTCGCTCAGGATCCACAGTGACACCTCTATGGGAAATCAGGTGGCCCAGGAAAGAAATTTGTGTCTGGGTAAACTTTACCTTTTCGGGATTGACAGTGAGGCCAGCACCCCTCAACCTGCACATCACCTCTTCGAGATGACCCAAATGCTCCTCGTACCCCTTGCTGTACACCAGCAAGTCGTCAAGATAATTGAAGACGTACTTGAACTTGACATCGTGAAAGACGGTGTCAAGTAAACGGGTGAGTGTTTGGGCCCCTTCCGCTAGACCCATGGGAACCCTAGTGTACTGATTGAGGTTCCACGGAACACAGAATGCCGTGTAGGGCCTACTTTCTTTCGTCAACGGAATCTGGTGATATGCAGAGTTGAGGTAAATGATGGTAGAATACCTCGCCTCTCTGAACCAATCGAACGCGGAATGAAGGTCAGGAAGTGGGACCGAATCTACCTCAATGTTAGCGTTCAGCTTGCGGTAGTCGATGACCATCCTATGCTTACCTCTAGGCTTGGGCACTAGGAACGCTGGACTGGCATAACTGGACTGAGAAGGTTCAATCACCCCTTGATCTAATAACTCTTGAACCTTCTCCCTCAAGATGCTCATCTTCGGAGGGGCAAATTTATAAGGGTGGGAGCGCACCACCTTGGAGTCCGTTAGGCGGATCTTATACTCCAAGAGATGTGTGAGCCCAAGGGCCGGAGTTAATACAGTGGGGAAACGCTCACACAACTGATCTAATGCGGACCGCTGGGACTGGGAGAGGTGGTCTCTAGATATGTCGGGGCACTTAACCTCTTGGATATCTTGCCTGGTTCCCTGATATCCAAGGAAAGGGATAACAACTCCCCGATTAAATTTAAAATAACATTGGTGCTCTTGGATGTCAATAACGAGACCACTTTTGCAGATGAAATCGGCACCAATAATGCATTCGACTCCCAGAGCAGGAGAAACCAGAAAGCTCCACACCCAAGGAAATCCCTCGATTTTAAACTTAAATGAAACTACCCGGGAAATGGGCAGAATTTCCTGGGATGCCGTCCAGCACACCACGGAAGACTGTTCCGACCTTTTAATTACACCCTGTCGTTCAAGGTCCTCACACACTTTGGATGAAATGATCGATCTTGCTGATCCGGAGTCAACTAATGCTCTGAGTTGACTCTTCTTCAACTCCAACAGCAAGAAGGGGCATACGGAAGTGGGCCTAGAGATGGTTTGGAGGACCTTGATGCCCAAAGAACTGGGACCTACAACTGGCCTGGAGGCGCGTACCTTAGAAGACCCGCGACAGGTAGGGGAAGACCTCCGACATATCTTCCCCTCATTGACCCTTTTCTGAATGACCTTGGGCGCCTTGGGGAGGGACGCTGGACTCGACTCAACCCCGGTACAAAATCGTCTAATGTGGCCCAACCTACCACACCGAAAACAAGTCACATTAGGCGAACGACGGCGCCTCTCGCTACAAGAGTTTATAAGTTTAATTTCAGCACCGCATGAGGATGGAACAATTCGCCCCCCATGCCTCTCGTGTCTTACCTTATCATGGGCTACGTGCTCACGGGACTCGTCAATCCCCTGGACCGTTCTAGAAACCACACACAGCCGTTCGACGTCCGCAAAACAACATGGACGGTCCGCGAACACCAAACGGGATCTCTCTTGGGGCGTCACCCCTTCTAAAATAATTCGAACGATCTCCTCCTCCGACAACCCCAACCTCAAAATCCGGGCAACTTTACGGATATCCTGCACAAAGTCCCCCAACGCCTCTCCGTTGGCCTGTGCACGATAGAACCGATTATGTTTCAAATTCTCACGTTGCCGACGGGGTATGAAAGAGTCCAACACCTCCCCATGGAGAGAGTCGATACTGCCACCACGACGCAGAGTGTCGGTGACCCGCTCAGCCAATGAACCCCGGCAGTACGGATATATGACGGACAAGAGGACCTTATCGGACACCCCCGGAAAATCCGCCAACTGCAGGACGATGTCCAGAAAAACCAACAACTTGCCCTCATCTTCTCCATCCACCACCGGAAGTCCCTGGAGAATGCTGAAAATAGGGTTGGGTAGTCTCTGGTAACCTACCCCCGCCAGAATCACACAATACACCAAACATAACAATCAAACATAATCACAAACATTTAGGAAAAACCCCAAGTACTGTCTTTCCTTTGAGCGACCCCCGGGTTCTCTAGCTCTGCGGAGACCTGGCCTACCTTTGAACCATCTACTCACACCACAGAAGGAGACAAGCAACAACCAACAATACTGAACACACATGACATCAAACATCAATTCGACACACACGTCTCACCAACACATAACTCACAGAAACCAACTAGCAATCAGAATTCATAATTCGGGAACTAGCAATCAAAAGCTAACAGGAATTAAGTCGGTGACGGTACCGACTTCCGATCGGGCCATACCGCATCCCGCTAATGTCACACGCTAAACTCCGACCCTGAATCCGCAACATTCTATCACCCAGGCCACCCTTGAGATTCCCCGGCAGTTCAACCTATCACATTTTCCGAACACAAATAACCGCCCCCGTGGTGCGACCAGACTCACAAGTTATATGACCTAACCTAGCCTACACAGGCATATACCTAAAAAAACAATATCATAACAATAGCCTAGAATTTCCGAGTTTGCAAGCCCCGTCACACACAAGGACCCAAGGGTTCAACCCTAGGATTAACCACACTCTCTGCTACCATTTGTGACCCCTCTTCCCTTTTTATGTTGTATATAAATTTTTTTTGTATTTTTTTTGTTTTTTTTTGAAAGAGAAGCCACAAGTTATTTAAAACTAGGCCCGAGCCTTGAGAAGCCAAAAATGCGCTGGGTACAGTATGACGGGACTTGCAATGAAACTCGGCTGTAATCTAGCAATAACAACTTCTATTGTACCCCATAATTCGTTACATGTAAATCACAAAATTATCACATAATTGTCACATAATATCAGGAATAACCCCCAAAATACATAATTGATAAATAAGTCCCATATTCTTAATAGTGTCAAAAGACAAGGTCTGTATATCAGTAATTATCATATATATATATATATGTATATCAGACAACACGTAGAGAAACACAAAGACACATACACTCATAATTATGGACACATATTATAAACACCTAACACCCTTGGAATACGCATGCTCAACAGGCAGTGTTTCTGCCAAGCCCTAAAACCGGCAATCATAAATGTTCGCCCTTCAGTCACCGTCATTCATCAAATTTCCATTAATTTAAATAAACAAGAAAAACCCCCGAAAGGATGATAATCACTCATATAACATAAGAGAGACCGGACCGCCCATCTGTATAGATAGCATCTGATAATTGCCCCACCATGAGCATATGAAATCTTTAAGTTTCTTCAACAGCATAAAATAAAAAAATAAAAAACTGCATCACCTGACTTTAAGCAATTGTTATGCAGTTATAAAATGTTAATTTGTTTTACAAATTCAGATGGATTCATGTATCAGTATATGCTTTCACAGGGAAGAAAAATTAATCAGTATACGCTTTTACAAGTAAAAAAAATAATCAGTATATGCTTTTACAAGTAAAAAAAAGTTAATCAGTATATGCTTTTACAAGATCAAAAAATGTAATGTGTACTTGCCCAGAAAAATATGAAGGTTCTTTTCTGTGAAAGCCCGACGGCAGTATATAAATGAATTTATAATAACTGACTGTTGTATCCTAGCAGATGTGGGAGCGCGCCAGCCTATACTTAACCATGTGTGACAGGAATCAAACCTGCCTTAAACTGCATGAACATGTGCCTGGCAAAAACTATGTCCCCTTTTATTCCCCCGAAAACAGCCAAAAAAGAAAACGAAAACTCCCCAGCCCTTACATGTTGAACCAGAATGAAATTAAAATATAACCCCCCCCGTTCTGAACCAGCCAGAACAGAACCCCTAACATGTGACATAATTTTGTAGTAAGCATAGTAATGACTATTGGCAATATATGAAAATATTTAAGTGTAAAAAAAATCTCTAGCACGCTCCCCCAGTGCAGCACACAATTACAAACATCGCACTTAGTTTTATGAAGTTAATTTATTTAAGTCACATAATGTTCAGAATAAATGTTCAGCTGACACACCCTATAGCAGACTGTCTGGCCACGTGGGCACATAGTTTCAAAAGAATTTAAACTGTGAATCAGGAGCACGGCAGGCCCGGCCAAAAAAAAAAATAAAAGAGTTCATATCACCTTAATAATGATGAGCATGTGATACATCTTGAGTTGGTCACCCGACTCCTTTCTCCGAACAAGTGCGTTTCTGATGGTTCATGGCTGATGAAGATGGAGTTCTATCAGCAAGACCAGCATCTCCGGCTTTAGGCGAGAACCCTGGTAATTCATAGAAATTAGAAATGCAGTTCATAAAAAATATCCACCCAAGTTCCCAGGTAATAACCTCAGAACGGGCCTTCAACCAACTCAAGATAAATGCACAAAGTTTCGGTAATAAATTCTTTGCAAACTGCTTAAAGAGTAATAAAGTCTACAATGGGATGATTAATTCAAAAATAAAAAGATTTTATTAAAAGGCGTAGAGTAAAAGTCACTAGCACGCTCTTAACACGTGCCGACAGAATCCGACAGGTTAGAATGCCACGTGGTAGCGCAATTATTGCAATTTGGCAAAAAATGATTAACTTCAAGGCACTCACAGTTGCACACAACTGAAATATTAATAATGTTTCCTCTAAGGGTGGTCTCACAAGTTATTTTTACTGCAATAGTTAATTAGAGAGAACACACGAGCAATCTGGTGCATGTACGTGCACAGTTCACTTCATGCCTACGCACTGACCTTAGCTTATAATTTATATAACAATCTATGAAACGATTACAGTGACTCTTACCATACAATAATCATAAAAAGAACATGAGCTATATACTGAACATTAAATAATCCTTTTAATATACAAACTGCCGGATCGCACCACATGCATTCGTCTTTCTCATACGGCTGCATACATTTCGTTAATTAAATTTAATCATTTATTATTATTTTTTTGACTCACACAATAAGAGCTATGATCACTTACCGGGAAGTCTCGTAATTTCAGCCTGCCATAAGTTTTGAAGAAATAACTGCGTAGTACAATCTGTTCGGGTCAGGAGTCAGATGTTCCTTTGAGTGCCGGTCGGTGACTGAATTATGCAACTACATTCTAACAGACAGCCAAACCTCCCCACCGAGTGCGCGCGCAGTATTAACAGAGCCGTACAAATCTCGTCGCTTTCACTGACCCTTGCGTTCGCGTTATTTTAAAATTAAATTTTTTTTTTAAACCTTCGACAGCCGGGTTTACACCGGCACACCCCCACCCCGAAAGGGCAACCCGGTTGCCCCACTCTTAAACTCGGGAGACTACCCTGCTTGTATACTGCCATATCCACAACTGATCTGTCTCCCTTTAGCTGCATTGGTTTACGTTAATAAGCATTGGTTTTATTTTTAATGACTAACATCTCTAACACAGAGATAAAACAAGAATTATAATAGAGGTCTATTTCTCTTTTGCATTCCTATATTTTATCAAAGTTTTGACTCCAGTCAATAATATTTTACCTCTTTCCAACACAAGAAAATATACTCTTACACTAAGGCAATAACATGTAAAATAATTCCTTAAGTTTAACAAAATCAACGCAATTTATCTATATATCTATTATATAGAATCCTAAACACAAATTCATTATGGCAAACAATCTATCTATTTAAAATTCATTGATCAGCTTTCCTGATACTAATACTTCTTCAAAGCAGAATCATAGTTATCTTTTATGCTTGACACCAGTATCAATGTCATCTATTTAATATTTATTTAACGTTACTACCCCTGTAGCACACTCCTCACCACACACACTATGACCATACAACATAATATAACATTATAAAACATTAACATTGTTACATTTACATTACATAATTCACATTTAAAATAACTTGTATAAAAATTACAAACATTATATTATCATTTCCATCAACTCTTTTATTTCAAATTTTTAATTATTCATTATTGTACCATTATTCTCTAAAAAATTCAAATTTATTATTAACATTCATGTTACATCACATTTCATTTCTTATTACATTTCTACTATGAATTCCCTATTATTTACCATTTTCATTATCAATTAGTTTGGGTGACCCTCCATTATTCACCATGATTTGACTTATTAAACTGGCATTTGTATCTATAATCTTACTCCTTTTCTTCCTACTAACAATCCCTAACTGAATTACATAGGGTGACACCAATCTCTCAATAATAACCCCCTTCAGCACTAATTCCACTTATACCATTCTCCTCTTTTATAATCAAATATCTATTACCCTCTTTGTATCTAGGATGTGTGTTCCCGACCTTGGCAATTCCATTCGTCACCTTCAGCCCTTCCTATAATCTTGGCAATCACTCCTCGATCCTTCACAATTCCCTGCCCAACGACGCACGTTGGTCACTCCTTACCACCTCACTTCCATCTACAAAATCTCACCAGCAACTATTTACTCTCTAATTACATTACTCTCTCTTTACATATAATCACTCCCTCTACTGTGTCCCTACTATTACCCTGTTTCTGTATTACATATTTCAAAATTCTTATTTCATCTAACTCCCAATTAAAGTTAACATTGACGAACTCAGATGCCTTATTTAAATACTCATTACCCAAACTCTATCTTTTATAATATTTCACCTTAATATGATCCTGGAAAATTTATCACTTACCTCCTAACAATAATGTAACTTAACAACCAAACATATCACTTTTAATCATTTACTACTCATTAGATAATCTAAATCTCATAAAATCATTTAACTTCATTATCAAATCTCTTTTATACAACAATAATTAATTAATCTTCAATTACTTAGTTCAATCAATTTTACAACACAAAATTACTTTAATTACCTTAGACTTCACAATTATTCTCATTATTTATTTAGTAAAAAAATATTATACTTTATTATTAAATCAACTGTTACCTATTACCTACATGGTTCACATAAAAATATACATAATACACAACATAATTTATACACAATCACCTTTAACATTGACACATAAAAATATACAAACCAACTTATTATTTGTTATCATTGACCGAATATCGTTTCACAAGACAATCCATTTCAAAACCACACTGTTCACATAGTTGATTGTTCATACACAATAAAACACTTAACCTCCATCATCATATAACCATCTAATTTTAAGTCTATACAAGTCATTTATTATCGAATACATTATATTATTACCATCAATATAATACTTATCGAATTCTTCATATATTTCCACAATACTATTTGAATTAATATGCTTATTCCATATTACTTCATAATGTAACATGTCACCATAGAGTACGGTCCTGTCACTCTTAGTATAATTTTTCATAATCAGGTAAATTAATAATTCATTGTTATCAACATCATCTCCTACTGCTGCTATATCAACTTCAATACAAGGTACGCATTCAATATAATTACCAGCTCTCTCTACATCTAACCTTTCTACAAATTCTTCATAATTTCTATTCACCTTCAATAATTTTATCTCTCTATCTACCCACAACTCTCTCTCTAAATATCTCTCACCATAACACCAAGTCACACTCTCTCTCTCAATATATGCAGGGGACACTACAACTTTATTGCTGCACCACCTATCAGGTGCACAAAAATCCAGGGACGGCTATTTGCAGACCATGTGTCTTCCAAATAAGCTCGTGAAGCCTTTTCTTCACCCCCGACTACAACATCACGGGAAAAATTTACCCCCTGCAACCCCTCTACCCGTATATACTCTCCCCACTTTCTCTCTGACTCATCAGCACACACTAACATTCCATCATTATATTCTACTCCCTCTAAAATTTCATCATCACTATCAATATTCACACCATTATTTTCTAACACCATATTTTTAATTATATCATTGTTATCACTTGTGAACTCATTATTCAAATCATCATTATTACTCACCTTGTTATTAATTCTTTCTTCCTTACTTTTCCTCCTATTGTCACTGCTACTTACATTCTTATTCCTTATCTGATTTAATTTCTCGTCTAATCTTTTATTCATTTCGTCAAATTGTTTATTAAAATAAAATGTTTGTCTCTTAATTTTGTTTTTCACTTCATCAAACTTTACATTTAGTTCATTAAATTTTTCATCGAGTTTATTAAATTTCTCATCAAACTTTACACTCTGTGCATTAAAAAGCATTTGCATCATTTTCATTAGTTCATTATCTTCAGCCTTTTTAGTCGGGACTGGCGTTGAGTGAATTCCTTCACTCATGATTTGCGACTCATTCACGCTTATTTGGCTTTCATTTACAATGTCAGTGAGGCTGATATTTTCGTTATTGTTTGCCATTTTAGAGTTTTAAATATATATTTAAAATATTACTGTATATCTACCATATACTCGACACAACATAACCTAAATTCTTACGTATAGCGCTACACATTAACCCAATAACCGTTCTGTCTCTTTTGCCGGCTTATTTATATAAAATTTTATTTATATAAAGACCCAGTTCGGGCGCCATTTGTTAATAAACTCACTCATGATTATATTTTTAGGTGACTTACCTGGTGAGATCTGATTAACACTTATTTGTTGACATACTGATTCAGGCGCCATTGTTGTGTTACCAACATTACGTATTTTTTGCGTTCGGGTCCAAGGTTCTTTTTAAGCGAAACTGAGATTGAACGGTTATCAGAAATGATAGACGCTAATATTTATATTGACAACTGGTAATTTAATTTCAAACATTTTGGAAATACAACACACATAAAAACAAAATGGATGCTTGTTTCTTTAGCAAGCCCAAAACAAAATGGCCGTGAAACACTTTCGCTCCCTGAGCATTACATGTGCCTTGATTACATAATATATTTTAAGTTTAAGTTACTATCAAGTGGTTTTAAAATTTACTGCAGTTTGCTCTTTCTCATAGTTACATTTCTGATCACGTAACTTGAACCAATGCTTAGTGATCTGGTTCTAGGCATATACCGGTATACAAGCTTACATTCACACACACACACACACACACACACACACACACTACTGAAAAGTGGTACATTTTGTTTAATCTGAGCTCAAACATTTATAGATTATTGGACTTAAAATCTTGAAGTTCTACTTTTGGAATCTAAATGATAGTTGATGATAATCGGACGTCCCTCATGGTTCCTCATGTGATTGCCGAATTATTGAAAGTCTTTCTGTTATTGCTGTTTCAATGATTTTACTTCACATTTTCTAAACTGTTATTGTCGACTGATTTCACTTGTAAATTTTAACTACATTTCTTCCATATTCTATGTTATTGCTGGCAATTACTGGCCAGCAATTTAATTAGCGTGCATCTCGCACAAGTACTGCTGGGTAACTGGGCAGATAACATGGCGGATTTTTTACTAGTGGAAACTGTTATTACGTCATCATATCTATTGTTTCGCGGTGATGACGGTATTGTGTTACATCGCAACGATTACGTTTTATATATTTTGATAATGTTTTAGGAGTGTCCTGTTTGTTGCTTGTTATGCGTTGCTGATAATCGGCACGTACACCAGTGACCTTGACGCCAAATCGTCGGAGCGAACTGCGTTGTATCATTTTGGGAAACTTTTGCTTTCACATATTTGCTTACATTTGAATAAAAATTAAAATTATATTTCCCTGTACCCACAAATTCCTATACTGATTTAATGTACCATTACAAAACCCCCTCAATGAGAGGATTTATGGCGAAGCATAAAAACTCTCATTGACACATTCATACTTCCTCAAGGGATCAGCAAGGATATATCGCCACAGCCCCCTGTGGTGTTTATATACAAAGAAATATTGCTAACTTACCCTTGGTCCAGTGACTGTGACCGTAACTGCATGACCTTACTGGACTTCTCTTGCGAGATCCCAACACTGAAGGCCAGTCAGGCGCTTGATGTTCATGCTCTGACGCGCTGGCCAGCTCAGGACCGCCGCCACAGCATCACCAAACTCTGAAACATCCAAATAAAATCAAATAGTTGCCTTGTATACTGCCATATCCACAACTGATCTGTCTCCCTTTAGCTGCATTGGTTTACGTTAATAAGCATTGGTTTTATTTTTATTGACTAACTTCTCTAACACAGAGATAAAACAAGAATTATAATAGAGGTCTCTTTCTCTTTTGCATTCCTACATTTTATCAAAGTTTTGACTACAGTCAATAATATTTTACCTCTTTCCAACACAAGAAAATATACTCTTACACTAAGGCAATAACATGTAAAATAATTCCTTAAGTTTAACAAAATAAACACAATTTATCTATGTATCTATTATATAGAATCCTAAACACAAATTCATTATGGCAAACAATCTAGCTATTTAAAATTCATTGATCTGCTTTCCTGATACTAATACTTCTTCAAACAAAATCATAATTACCTTTTATGCTTGACACCAGTATCAATGTCATCTATTTAATATTTATTTAACGTTACTACCCCTGTAGCAACCTCCTCACCACACACACTATGACCATACAACATAATATAACATTATAAAACATTAACATTGTTACATTTACATTACACAATTCACATTTAAAATAACTTGTATAAAAATTACAAACATTATATTATCATTTCCATCAACTCTTTTATTTCAAATTTTTAATTATTCATTATTGTACCATTATTCTCTAAAAAATTCAAATTTATTATTAACATTCATGTTACATCACATTTCATTTCTTATTACATTTCTACTATGAATTCCCTATTATTTACCATTTTCATTATCAATTAGTTTGGGTGACCCTCCATTATTCACCATGATTTGACTTATTAAACTGGCATTTGTATCTATAATCTTACTCCTTTTCTTCCTACTAACAATCCCTAACTGAATTACATAGGGTGACACCAATCTCTCAATAATAACCCCCTTCAGCACTAATTCCACTTATACCATTCTCCTCTTTTATAATCAAATATCTATTACCCTCTTTGTATCTAGGATGTGTGTTCCCGACCTTGGCAATTCCATTCGTCACCTTCAGCCCTTCCTATAATCTTGGCAATCACTCCTCGATCCTTCACAATTCCCTGCCCAACGACGCACGTTGGTCACTCCTTACCACCTCACTTCCATCTACAAAATCTCACCAGCAACTATTTACTCTCTAATTACATTACTCTCTCTTTACATATAATCACTCCCTCTACTGTGTCCCTACTATTACCCTGTTTCTGTATTACATATTTCAAAATTCTTATTTCATCTAACTCCCAATTAAAGTTAACATTGACGAACTCAGATGCGTTATTTAAATACTCATTACCCAAACTCTATCTTTTATAATATTTCACCTTAATATGATCCTGGAAAATTTATCACTTACCTCCTAACAATAATGTAACTTAACAACCAAACATATCACTTTTAATCATTTACTACTCATTAGATAATCTAAATCTCATAAAATCATTTAACTTCATTATCAAATCTCTTTTATACAACAATAATTAATTAATCTTCAATTACTTAGTTCAATCAATTTTACAACACAAAATTACTTTAATTACCTTAGACTTCACAATTATTCTCATTATTTATTTAGTAAAAAAATATTATACTTTATTATTAAATCAACTGTTACCTATTACCTACATGGTTCACATAAAAATATACATAATACACAACATAATTTATACACAATCACCTTTAACATTGACACATAAAAATATACAAACCAACTTATTATTTGTTATCATTGACCGAATATCGTTTCACAAGACAATCCATTTCAAAACCACACTGTTCACATAGTTGATTGTTCATACACAATAAAACACTTAACCTCCATCATCATATAACCATCTAATTTTAAGTCTATACAAGTCATTTATTATCGAATACATTATATTATTACCATCAATATAATACTTATCGAATTCTTCATATATTTCCACAATACTATTTGAATTAATATGCTTATTCCATATTACTTCATAATGTAACATGTCACCATAGAGTACGGTCCTGTCACTCTTAGTATAATTTTTCATAATCAGGTAAATTAATAATTCATTGTTATCAACATCATCTCCTACTGCTGCTATATCAACTTCAATACAAGGTACGCATTCAATATAATTACCAGCTCTCTCTACATCTAACCTTTCTACAAATTCTTCATAATTTCTATTCACCTTCAATAATTTTATCTCTCTATCTACCCACAACTCTCTCTCTAAATATCTCTCACCATAACACCAAGTCACACACTCTCTCTCAATATATGCAGGGGACACTACAACTTTATTGCTGCACCACCTATCAGGTGCACAAAAATCCAGGGACGGCTATTTGCAGACCATGTGTCTTCCAAATAAGCTCGTGAAGCCTTTTCTTCACCCCCGACTACAACATCACGGAAAAAATTTACCCCCTGCAACCCCTCTACCCGTATATACTCTCCCCACTTTCTCTCTGACTCATCAGCACACACTAACATTCCATCATTATATTCTACTCCCTCTAAAATTTCATCATCACTATCAATATTCACACCATTATTTTCTAACACCATATTTTTAATTATATCATTGTTATCACTTGTGAACTCATTATTCAAATCATCATTATTACTCACCTTGTTATTAATTCTTTCTTCCTTACTTTTCCTCCTATTGTCACTGCTACTTACATTCTTATTCCTTATCTGATTTAATTTCTCGTCTAATCTTTTATTCATTTCGTCAAATTGTTTATTAAAATAAAATGTTTGTCTCTTAATTTTGTTTTTCACTTCATCAAACTTTACATTTAGTTCATTAAATTTTTCATCGAGCTTATTAAATTTCTCATCAAACTTTACACTCTGTGCATTAAAAAGCATTTGCATCATTTTCATTAGTTCATTATCTTCAGCCTTTTTAGTCGGGACTGGCGTTGAGTGAATTCCTTCACTCATGATTTGCGACTCATTCACGCTTATTTGGCTTTCATTTACAATGTCAGTGAGGCTGATATTTTCGTTATTGTTTGCCATTTTAGAGTTTTAAATATATATTTAAAATATTACTGTATATCTACCATATACTCGACACAACATAACCTAAATTCTTACGTATAGCGCTACACATTAACCCAATAACCGTTCTGTCTCTTTTGCCGGCTTATTTATATAAAATTTTATTTATACAAAGACCCAGTTCGGGCGCCATTTGTTAATAAACTCACTCATGATTATATTTTTAGGTGACTTACCTGGTGAGATCTGATTAACACTTATTTGTTGACATACTGATTCAGGCGCCATTGTTGTGTTACCAACATTACGTATTTTTTGCGTTCGGGTCCAAGGTTCTTTTTAAGCGAAACTGAGATTGAACGGTTATCAGAAATGATAGACGCTAATATTTATATTGACAACTGGTAATTTAATTTCAAACATTTTGGAAATACAACACACATAAAAACAAAATGGATGCTTGTTTCTTTAGCAAGCCCAAAACAAAATGGCCGTGAAACACTTTCGCTCCCTGAGCATTACATGTGCCTTGATTACATAATATATTTTAAGTTTAAGTTACTATCAAGTGGTTTTAAAATTTACTGCAGTTTGCTCTTTCTCATAGTTACATTTCTGATCACGTAACTTGAACCAATGCTTAGTGATCTGGTTCTAGGCATATACCGGTATACAAGCTTACATTCACACACACACACACACACACACACACACACACTACTGAAAAGTGGTACATTTTGTTTAATCTGAGCTCAAACATTTATAGATTATTGGACTTAAAATCTTGAAGTTCTACTTTTGGAATCTAAATGATAGTTGATGATAATCGGACGTCCCTCATGGTTCCTCATGTGATTGCCGAATTATTGAAAGTCTTTCTGTTATTGCTGTTTCAATGATTTTACTTCACATTTTCTAAACTGTTATTGTCGACTGATTTCACTTGTAAATTTTAACTACATTTCTTCCATATTCTATGTTGTTGCTGGCAATTACTGGCCAGCAATTTAATTAGCGTGCATCTCGCACAAGTACTGCTGGGTAACTGGGCAGATAACATGGCGGATTTTTTACTAGTGGAAACTGTTATTACGTCATCATATCTATTGTTTCGCGGTGATGACGGTATTGTGTTACATCGCAACGATTACGTTTTATATATTTTGATAATGTTTTAGGAGTGTCCTGTTTGTTGCTTGTTATGCGTTGCTGATAATCGGCACGTACACCAGTGACCTTGACGCCAAATCGTCGGAGCGAACTGCGTTGTATCATTTTGGGAAACTTTTGCTTTCACATATTTGCTTACATTTGAATAAAAATTAAAATTATATTTCCCTGTACCCACAAATTCCTATACTGATTTAATGTACCATTACAAAACCCCCTCAATGAGAGGATTTATGGCGAAGCATAAAAACTCTCATTGACACATTCATACTTCCTCAAGGGATCAGCAAGGATATATCGCCACAGCCCCCTGTGGTGTTTATATACAAAGAAATATTGCTAACTTACCCTTGGTCCAGTGACTGTGACCGTAACTGCATGACCTTACTGGACTTCTCTTGCGAGATCCCAACACTGAAGGCCAGTCAGGCGCTTGATGTTCATGCTCTGACGCGCTGGCCAGCTCAGGACCGCCGCCACAGCATCACCAAACTCTGAAACATCCAAATAAAATCAAATAGTTGCCTTGTATACTGCCATATCCACAACTGATCTGTCTCCCTTTAGCTGCATTGGTTTACGTTAATAAGCATTGGTTTTATTTTTAATGACTAACTTCTCTAACACAGAGATAAAACAAGAATTATAATAGAGGTCTCTTTCTCTTTTGCATTCCTACATTTTATCAAAGTTTTGACTCCAGTCAATAATATTTTACCTCTTTCCAACACAAGAAAATATACTCTTACACTAAGGCAATAACATGTAAAATAATTCCTTAAGTTTAACAAAATAAACACAATTTATCTATGTATCTATTATATAGGATCCTAAACACAAATTCATTATGGCAAACAATCTAGCTATTTAAAATTCATTGATCTGCTTTCCTGATACTAATACTTCTTCAAACAGAATCATAATTACCTTTTATGCTTGACACCAGTATCAATGTCATCTATTTAATATTTATTTAACGTTACTACCCCTGTAGCAACCTCCTCACCACACACACTATGACCATACAACATAATATAACATTATAAAACATTAACATTGTTACATTTACATTACACAATTCACATTTAAAATAACTTGTATAAAAATTACAAACATTATATTATCATTTCCATCAACTCTTTTATTTCAAATTTTTAATTATTCATTATTGTACCATTATTCTCTAAAAAATTCAAATTTATTATTAACATTCATGTTACATCACATTTCATTTCTTATTACATTTCTACTATGAATTCCCTATTATTTACCATTTTCATTATCAATTAGTTTGGGTGACCCTCCATTATTCACCATGATTTGACTTATTAAACTGGCATTTGTATCTATAATCTTAC
Source organism: Magicicada septendecula (assembly GCA_034769895.1). Classification (NCBI taxonomy): domain Eukaryota; kingdom Metazoa; phylum Arthropoda; class Insecta; order Hemiptera; family Cicadidae; genus Magicicada; species Magicicada septendecula. The sequence goes on along the minus strand of CM068372.1, from coordinate 240,433,342 downwards.
TCCTTTTCTTCCTACTAACAATCCCTAACTGAATTACATAGGGTGACACCAATCTCTCAATAATAACCCCCTTCAGCACTAATTCCACTTATACCATTCTCCTCTTTTATAATCAAATATCTATTACCCTCTTTGTATCTAGGATGTGTGTTCCCGACCTTGGCAATTCCATTCGTCACCTTCAGCCCTTCCTATAATCTTGGCAATCACTCCTCGATCCTTCACAATTCCCTGCCCAACGACGCACGTTGGTCACTCCTTACCACCTCACTTCCATCTACAAAATCTCACCAGCAACTATTTACTCTCTAATTACATTACTCTCTCTTTACATATAATCACTCCCTCTACTGTGTCCCTACTATTACCCTGTTTCTGTATTACATATTTCAAAATTCTTATTTCATCTAACTCCCAATTAAAGTTAACATTGACGAACTCAGATGCGTTATTTAAATACTCATTACCCAAACTCTATCTTTTATAATATTTCACCTTAATATGATCCTGGAAAATTTATCACTTACCTCCTAACAATAATGTAACTTAACAACCAAACATATCACTTTTAATCATTTACTACTCATTAGATAATCTAAATCTCATAAAATCATTTAACTTCATTATCAAATCTCTTTTATACAACAATAATTAATTAATCTTCAATTACTTAGTTCAATCAATTTTACAACACAAAATTACTTTAATTACCTTAGACTTCACAATTATTCTCATTATTTATTTAGTAAAAAAATATTATACTTTATTATTAAATCAACTGTTACCTATTACCTACATGGTTCACATAAAAATATACATAATACACAACATAATTTATACACAATCACCTTTAACATTGACACATAAAAATATACAAACCAACTTATTATTTGTTATCATTGACCGAATATCGTTTCACAAGACAATCCATTTCAAAACCACACTGTTCACATAGTTGATTGTTCATACACAATAAAACACTTAACCTCCATCATCATATAACCATCTAATTTTAAGTCTATACAAGTCATTTATTATCGAATACATTATATTATTACCATCAATATAATACTTATCGAATTCTTCATATATTTCCACAATACTATTTGAATTAATATGCTTATTCCATATTACTTCATAATGTAACATGTCACCATAGAGTACGGTCCTGTCACTCTTAGTATAATTTTTCATAATCAGGTAAATTAATAATTCATTGTTATCAACATCATCTCCTACTGCTGCTATATCAACTTCAATACAAGGTACGCATTCAATATAATTACCAGCTCTCTCTACATCTAACCTTTCTACAAATTCTTCATAATTTCTATTCACCTTCAATAATTTTATCTCTCTATCTACCCACAACTCTCTCTCTAAATATCTCTCACCATAACACCAAGTCACACACTCTCTCTCAATATATGCAGGGGACACTACAACTTTATTGCTGCACCACCTATCAGGTGCACAAAAATCCAGGGACGGCTATTTGCAGACCATGTGTCTTCCAAATAAGCTCGTGAAGCCTTTTCTTCACCCCCGACTACAACATCACGGGAAAAATTTACCCCCTGCAACCCCTCTACCCGTATATACTCTCCCCACTTTCTCTCTGACTCATCAGCACACACTAACATTCCATCATTATATTCTACTCCCTCTAAAATTTCATCATCACTATCAATATTCACACCATTATTTTCTAACACCATATTTTTAATTATATCATTGTTATCACTTGTGAACTCATTATTCAAATCATCATTATTACTCACCTTGTTATTAATTCTTTCTTCCTTACTTTTCCTCCTATTGTCACTGCTACTTACATTCTTATTCCTTATCTGATTTAATTTCTCGTCTAATCTTTTATTCATTTCGTCAAATTGTTTATTAAAATAAAATGTTTGTCTCTTAATTTTGTTTTTCACTTCATCAAACTTTACATTTAGTTCATTAAATTTTTCATCGAGTTTATTAAATTTCTCATCAAACTTTACACTCTGTGCATTAAAAAGCATTTGCATCATTTTCATTAGTTCATTATCTTCAGCCTTTTTAGTCGGGACTGGCGTTGAGTGAATTCCTTCACTCATGATTTGCGACTCATTCACGCTTATTTGGCTTTCATTTACAATGTCAGTGAGGCTGATATTTTCGTTATTGTTTGCCATTTTAGAGTTTTAAATATATATTTAAAATATTACTGTATATCTACCATATACTCGACACAACATAACCTAAATTCTTACGTATAGCGCTACACATTAACCCAATAACCGTTCTGTCTCTTTTGCCGGCTTATTTATATAAAATTTTATTTATACAAAGACCCAGTTCGGGCGCCATTTGTTAATAAACTCACTCATGATTATATTTTTAGGTGACTTACCTGGTGAGATCTGATTAACACTTATTTGTTGACATACTGATTCAGGCGCCATTGTTGTGTTACCAACATTACGTATTTTTTGCGTTCGGGTCCAAGGTTCTTTTTAAGCGAAACTGAGATTGAACGGTTATCAGAAATGATAGACGCTAATATTTATATTGACAACTGGTAATTTAATTTCAAACATTTTGGAAATACAACACACATAAAAACAAAATGGATGCTTGTTTCTTTAGCAAGCCCAAAACAAAATGGCCGTGAAACACTTTCGCTCCCTGAGCATTACATGTGCCTTGATTACATAATATATTTTAAGTTTAAGTTACTATCAAGTGGTTTTAAAATTTACTGCAGTTTGCTCTTTCTCATAGTTACATTTCTGATCACGTAACTTGAACCAATGCTTAGTGATCTGGTTCTAGGCATATACCGGTATACAAGCTTACATTCACACACACACACACACACACACACACACACACACACACACACACACACACACACACACACACACACACTACTGAAAAGTGGTACATTTTGTTTAATCTGAGCTCAAACATTTATAGATTATTGGACTTAAAATCTTGAAGTTCTACTTTTGGAATCTAAATGATAGTTGATGATAATCGGACGTCCCTCATGGTTCCTCATGTGATTGCCGAATTATTGAAAGTCTTTCTGTTATTGCTGTTTCAATGATTTTACTTCACATTTTCTAAACTGTTATTGTCGACTGATTTCACTTGTAAATTTTAACTACATTTCTTCCATATTCTATGTTGTTGCTGGCAATTACTGGCCAGCAATTTAATTAGCGTGCATCTCGCACAAGTACTGCTGGGTAACTGGGCAGATAACATGGCGGATTTTTTACTAGTGGAAACTGTTATTACGTCATCATATCTATTGTTTCGCGGTGATGACGGTATTGTGTTACATCGCAACGATTACGTTTTATATATTTTGATAATGTTTTAGGAGTGTCCTGTTTGTTGCTTGTTATGCGTTGCTGATAATCGGCACGTACACCAGTGACCTTGACGCCAAATCGTCGGAGCGAACTGCGTTGTATCATTTTGGGAAACTTTTGCTTTCACATATTTGCTTACATTTGAATAAAAATTAAAATTATATTTCCCTGTACCCACAAATTCCTATATTGATTTAATGTACCATTACAAAACCCCCTCAATGAGAGGATTTATGGCGAAGCATAAAAACTCTCATTGACACATTCATACTTCCTCAAGGGATCAGCAAGGATATATCGCCACAGCCCCCTGTGGTGTTTATATACAAAGAAATATTGCTAACTTACCCTTGGTCCAGTGACTGTGACCGTAACTGCATGACCTTACTGGACTTCTCTTGCGAGATCCCAACACTGAAGGCCAGTCAGGCGCTTGATGTTCATGCTCTGACGCGCTGGCCAGCTCAGGACCGCCGCCACAGCATCACCAAACTCTGAAACATCCAAATAAAATCAAATAGTTGCCTTGTATACTGCCATATCCACAACTGATCTGTCTCCCTTTAGCTGCATTGGTTTACGTTAATAAGCATTGGTTTTATTTTTAATGACTAACTTCTCTAACACAGAGATAAAACAAGAATTATAATAGAGGTCTCTTTCTCTTTTGCATTCCTACATTTTATCAAAGTTTTGACTACAGTCAATAATATTTTACCTCTTTCCAACACAAGAAAATATACTCTTACACTAAGGCAATAACATGTAAAATAATTCCTTAAGTTTAACAAAATAAACACAATTTATCTATGTATCTATTATATAGAATCCTAAACACAAATTCATTATGGCAAACAATCTAGCTATTTAAAATTCATTGATCTGCTTTCCTGATACTAATACTTCTTCAAACAGAATCATAATTACCTTTTATGCTTGACACCAGTATCAATGTCATCTATTTAATATTTATTTAACGTTACTACCCCTGTAGCAACCTCCTCACCACACACACTATGACCATACAACATAATATAACATTATAAAACATTAACATTGTTACATTTACATTACACAATTCACATTTAAAATAACTTGTATAAAAATTACAAACATTATATTATCATTTCCATCAACTCTTTTATTTCAAATTTTTAATTATTCATTATTGTACCATTATTCTCTAAAAAATTCAAATTTATTATTAACATTCATGTTACATCACATTTCATTTCTTATTACATTTCTACTATGAATTCCCTATTATTTACCATTTTCATTATCAATTAGTTTGGGTGACCCTCCATTATTCACCATGATTTGACTTATTAAACTGGCATTTGTATCTATAATCTTACTCCTTTTCTTCCTACTAACAATCCCTAACTGAATTACATAGGGTGACACCAATCTCTCAATAATAACCCCCTTCAGCACTAATTCCACTTATACCATTCTCCTCTTTTATAATCAAATATCTATTACCCTCTTTGTATCTAGGATGTGTGTTCCCGACCTTGGCAATTCCATTCGTCACCTTCAGCCCTTCCTATAATCTTGGCAATCACTCCTCGATCCTTCACAATTCCCTGCCCAACGACGCACGTTGGTCACTCCTTACCACCTCACTTCCATCTACAAAATCTCACCAGCAACTATTTACTCTCTAATTACATTACTCTCTCTTTACATATAATCACTCCCTCTACTGTGTCCCTACTATTACCCTGTTTCTGTATTACATATTTCAAAATTCTTATTTCATCTAACTCCCAATTAAAGTTAACATTGACGAACTCAGATGCGTTATTTAAATACTCATTACCCAAACTCTATCTTTTATAATATTTCACCTTAATATGATCCTGGAAAATTTATCACTTACCTCCTAACAATAATGTAACTTAACAACCAAACATATCACTTTTAATCATTTACTACTCATTAGATAATCTAAATCTCATAAAATCATTTAACTTCATTATCAAATCTCTTTTATACAACAATAATTAATTAATCTTCAATTACTTAGTTCAATCAATTTTACAACACAAAATTACTTTAATTACCTTAGACTTCACAATTATTCTCATTATTTATTTAGTAAAAAAATATTATACTTTATTATTAAATCAACTGTTACCTATTACCTACATGGTTCACATAAAAATATACATAATACACAACATAATTTATACACAATCACCTTTAACATTGACACATAAAAATATACAAACCAACTTATTATTTGTTATCATTGACCGAATATCGTTTCACAAGACAATCCATTTCAAAACCACACTGTTCACATAGTTGATTGTTCATACACAATAAAACACTTAACCTCCATCATCATATAACCATCTAATTTTAAGTCTATACAAGTCATTTATTATCGAATACATTATATTATTACCATCAATATAATACTTATCGAATTCTTCATATATTTCCACAATACTATTTGAATTAATATGCTTATTCCATATTACTTCATAATGTAACATGTCACCATAGAGTACGGTCCTGTCACTCTTAGTATAATTTTTCATAATCAGGTAAATTAATAATTCATTGTTATCAACATCATCTCCTACTGCTGCTATATCAACTTCAATACAAGGTACGCATTCAATATAATTACCAGCTCTCTCTACATCTAACCTTTCTACAAATTCTTCATAATTTCTATTCACCTTCAATAATTTTATCTCTCTATCTACCCACAACTCTCTCTCTAAATATCTCTCACCATAACACCAAGTCACACACTCTCTCTCAATATATGCAGGGGACACTACAACTTTATTGCTGCACCACCTATCAGGTGCACAAAAATCCAGGGACGGCTATTTGCAGACCATGTGTCTTCCAAATAAGCTCGTGAAGCCTTTTCTTCACCCCCGACTACAACATCACGGAAAAAATTTACCCCCTGCAACCCCTCTACCCGTATATACTCTCCCCACTTTCTCTCTGACTCATCAGCACACACTAACATTCCATCATTATATTCTACTCCCTCTAAAATTTCATCATCACTATCAATATTCACACCATTATTTTCTAACACCATATTTTTAATTATATCATTGTTATCACTTGTGAACTCATTATTCAAATCATCATTATTACTCACCTTGTTATTAATTCTTTCTTCCTTACTTTTCCTCCTATTGTCACTGCTACTTACATTCTTATTCCTTATCTGATTTAATTTCTCGTCTAATCTTTTATTCATTTCGTCAAATTGTTTATTAAAATAAAATGTTTGTCTCTTAATTTTGTTTTTCACTTCATCAAACTTTACATTTAGTTCATTAAATTTTTCATCGAGTTTATTAAATTTCTCATCAAACTTTACACTCTGTGCATTAAAAAGCATTTGCATCATTTTCATTAGTTCATTATCTTCAGCCTTTTTAGTCGGGACTGGCGTTGAGTGAATTCCTTCACTCATGATTTGCGACTCATTCACGCTTATTTGGCTTTCATTTACAATGTCAGTGAGGCTGATATTTTCGTTATTGTTTGCCATTTTAGAGTTTTAAATATATATTTAAAATATTACTGTATATCTACCATATACTCGACACAACATAACCTAAATTCTTACGTATAGCGCTACACATTAACCCAATAACCGTTCTGTCTCTTTTGCCGGCTTATTTATATAAAATTTTATTTATACAAAGACCCAGTTCGGGCGCCATTTGTTAATAAACTCACTCATGATTATATTTTTAGGTGACTTACCTGGTGAGATCTGATTAACACTTATTTGTTGACATACTGATTCAGGCGCCATTGTTGTGTTACCAACATTACGTATTTTTTGCGTTCGGGTCCAAGGTTCTTTTTAAGCGAAACTGAGATTGAACGGTTATCAGAAATGATAGACGCTAATATTTATATTGACAACTGGTAATTTAATTTCAAACATTTTGGAAATACAACACACATAAAAACAAAATGGATGCTTGTTTCTTTAGCAAGCCCAAAACAAAATGGCCGTGAAACACTTTCGCTCCCTGAGCATTACATGTGCCTTGATTACATAATATATTTTAAGTTTAAGTTACTATCAAGTGGTTTTAAAATTTACTGCAGTTTGCTCTTTCTCATAGTTACATTTCTGATCACGTAACTTGAACCAATGCTTAGTGATCTGGTTCTAGGCATATACCGGTATACAAGCTTACATTCACACACACACACACACACACACACTACTGAAAAGTGGTACATTTTGTTTAATCTGAGCTCAAACATTTATAGATTATTGGACTTAAAATCTTGAAGTTCTACTTTTGGAATCTAAATGATAGTTGATGATAATCGGACGTCCCTCATGGTTCCTCATGTGATTGCCGAATTATTGAAAGTCTTTCTGTTATTGCTGTTTCAATGATTTTACTTCACATTTTCTAAACTGTTATTGTCGACTGATTTCACTTGTAAATTTTAACTACATTTCTTCCATATTCTATGTTGTTGCTGGCAATTACTGGCCAGCAATTTAATTAGCGTGCATCTCGCACAAGTACTGCTGGGTAACTGGGCAGATAACATGGCGGATTTTTTACTAGTGGAAACTGTTATTACGTCATCATATCTATTGTTTCGCGGTGATGACGGTATTGTGTTACATCGCAACGATTACGTTTTATATATTTTGATAATGTTTTAGGAGTGTCCTGTTTGTTGCTTGTTATGCGTTGCTGATAATCGGCACGTACACCAGTGACCTTGACGCCAAATCGTCGGAGCGAACTGCGTTGTATCATTTTGGGAAACTTTTGCTTTCACATATTTGCTTACATTTGAATAAAAATTAAAATTATATTTCCCTGTACCCACAAATTCCTATACTGATTTAATGTACCATTACAAAACCCCCTCAATGAGAGGATTTATGGCGAAGCATAAAAACTCTCATTGACACATTCATACTTCCTCAAGGGATCAGCAAGGATATATCGCCACAGCCCCCTGTGGTGTTTATATACAAAGAAATATTGCTAACTTACCCTTGGTCCAGTGACTGTGACCGTAACTGCATGACCTTACTGGACTTCTCTTGCGAGATCCCAACACTGAAGGCCAGTCAGGCGCTTGATGTTCATGCTCTGACGCGCTGGCCAGCTCAGGACCGCCGCCACAGCATCACCAAACTCTGAAACATCCAAATAAAATCAAATAGTTGCCTTGTATACTGCCATATCCACAACTGATCTGTCTCCCTTTAGCTGCATTGGTTTACGTTAATAAGCATTGGTTTTATTTTTAATGACTAACTTCTCTAACACAGAGATAAAACAAGAATTATAATAGAGGTCTCTTTCTCTTTTGCATTCCTACATTTTATCAAAGTTTTGACTCCAGTCAATAATATTTTACCTCTTTCCAACACAAGAAAATATACTCTTACACTAAGGCAATAACATGTAAAATAATTCCTTAAGTTTAACAAAATAAACACAATTTATCTATGTATCTATTATATAGGATCCTAAACACAAATTCATTATGGCAAACAATCTAGCTATTTAAAATTCATTGATCTGCTTTCCTGATACTAATACTTCTTCAAACAGAATCATAATTACCTTTTATGCTTGACACCAGTATCAATGTCATCTATTTAATATTTATTTAACGTTACTACCCCTGTAGCAACCTCCTCACCACACACACTATGACCATACAACATAATATAACATTATAAAACATTAACATTGTTACATTTACATTACACAATTCACATTTAAAATAACTTGTATAAAAATTACAAACATTATATTATCATTTCCATCAACTCTTTTATTTCAAATTTTTAATTATTCATTATTGTACCATTATTCTCTAAAAAATTCAAATTTATTATTAACATTCATGTTACATCACATTTCATTTCTTATTACATTTCTACTATGAATTCCCTATTATTTACCATTTTCATTATCAATTAGTTTGGGTGACCCTCCATTATTCACCATGATTTGACTTATTAAACTGGCATTTGTATCTATAATCTTACTCCTTTTCTTCCTACTAACAATCCCTAACTGAATTACATAGGGTGACACCAATCTCTCAATAATAACCCCCTTCAGCACTAATTCCACTTATACCATTCTCCTCTTTTATAATCAAATATCTATTACCCTCTTTGTATCTAGGATGTGTGTTCCCGACCTTGGCAATTCCATTCGTCACCTTCAGCCCTTCCTATAATCTTGGCAATCACTCCTCGATCCTTCACAATTCCCTGCCCAACGACGCACGTTGGTCACTCCTTACCACCTCACTTCCATCTACAAAATCTCACCAGCAACTATTTACTCTCTAATTACATTACTCTCTCTTTACATATAATCACTCCCTCTACTGTGTCCCTACTATTACCCTGTTTCTGTATTACATATTTCAAAATTCTTATTTCATCTAACTCCCAATTAAAGTTAACATTGACGAACTCAGATGCGTTATTTAAATACTCATTACCCAAACTCTATCTTTTATAATATTTCACCTTAATATGATCCTGGAAAATTTATCACTTACCTCCTAACAATAATGTAACTTAACAACCAAACATATCACTTTTAATCATTTACTACTCATTAGATAATCTAAATCTCATAAAATCATTTAACTTCATTATCAAATCTCTTTTATACAACAATAATTAATTAATCTTCAATTACTTAGTTCAATCAATTTTACAACACAAAATTACTTTAATTACCTTAGACTTCACAATTATTCTCATTATTTATTTAGTAAAAAAATATTATACTTTATTATTAAATCAACTGTTACCTATTACCTACATGGTTCACATAAAAATATACATAATACACAACATAATTTATACACAATCACCTTTAACATTGACACATAAAAATATACAAACCAACTTATTATTTGTTATCATTGACCGAATATCGTTTCACAAGACAATCCATTTCAAAACCACACTGTTCACATAGTTGATTGTTCATACACAATAAAACACTTAACCTCCATCATCATATAACCATCTAATTTTAAGTCTATACAAGTCATTTATTATCGAATACATTATATTATTACCATCAATATAATACTTATCGAATTCTTCATATATTTCCACAATACTATTTGAATTAATATGCTTATTCCATATTACTTCATAATGTAACATGTCACCATAGAGTACGGTCCTGTCACTCTTAGTATAATTTTTCATAATCAGGTAAATTAATAATTCATTGTTATCAACATCATCTCCTACTGCTGCTATATCAACTTCAATACAAGGTACGCATTCAATATAATTACCAGCTCTCTCTACATCTAACCTTTCTACAAATTCTTCATAATTTCTATTCACCTTCAATAATTTTATCTCTCTATCTACCCACAACTCTCTCTCTAAATATCTCTCACCATAACACCAAGTCACACACTCTCTCTCAATATATGCAGGGGACACTACAACTTTATTGCTGCACCACCTATCAGGTGCACAAAAATCCAGGGACGGCTATTTGCAGACCATGTGTCTTCCAAATAAGCTCGTGAAGCCTTTTCTTCACCCCCGACTACAACATCACGGGAAAAATTTACCCCCTGCAACCCCTCTACCCGTATATACTCTCCCCACTTTCTCTCTGACTCATCAGCACACACTAACATTCCATCATTATATTCTACTCCCTCTAAAATTTCATCATCACTATCAATATTCACACCATTATTTTCTAACACCATATTTTTAATTATATCATTGTTATCACTTGTGAACTCATTATTCAAATCATCATTATTACTCACCTTGTTATTAATTCTTTCTTCCTTACTTTTCCTCCTATTGTCACTGCTACTTACATTCTTATTCCTTATCTGATTTAATTTCTCGTCTAATCTTTTATTCATTTCGTCAAATTGTTTATTAAAATAAAATGTTTGTCTCTTAATTTTGTTTTTCACTTCATCAAACTTTACATTTAGTTCATTAAATTTTTCATCGAGTTTATTAAATTTCTCATCAAACTTTACACTCTGTGCATTAAAAAGCATTTGCATCATTTTCATTAGTTCATTATCTTCAGCCTTTTTAGTCGGGACTGGCGTTGAGTGAATTCCTTCACTCATGATTTGCGACTCATTCACGCTTATTTGGCTTTCATTTACAATGTCAGTGAGGCTGATATTTTCGTTATTGTTTGCCATTTTAGAGTTTTAAATATATATTTAAAATATTACTGTATATCTACCATATACTCGACACAACATAACCTAAATTCTTACGTATAGCGCTACACATTAACCCAATAACCGTTCTGTCTCTTTTGCCGGCTTATTTATATAAAATTTTATTTATACAAAGACCCAGTTCGGGCGCCATTTGTTAATAAACTCACTCATGATTATATTTTTAGGTGACTTACCTGGTGAGATCTGATTAACACTTATTTGTTGACATACTGATTCAGGCGCCATTGTTGTGTTACCAACATTACGTATTTTTTGCGTTCGGGTCCAAGGTTCTTTTTAAGCGAAACTGAGATTGAACGGTTATCAGAAATGATAGACGCTAATATTTATATTGACAACTGGTAATTTAATTTCAAACATTTTGGAAATACAACACACATAAAAACAAAATGGATGCTTGTTTCTTTAGCAAGCCCAAAACAAAATGGCCGTGAAACACTTTCGCTCCCTGAGCATTACATGTGCCTTGATTACATAATATATTTTAAGTTTAAGTTACTATCAAGTGGTTTTAAAATTTACTGCAGTTTGCTCTTTCTCATAGTTACATTTCTGATCACGTAACTTGAACCAATGCTTAGTGATCTGGTTCTAGGCATATACCGGTATACAAGCTTACATTCACACACACACACACACACACACACACACACACACACACACACACACACACACACACACACACACACACACACACACACACACTACTGAAAAGTGGTACATTTTGTTTAATCTGAGCTCAAACATTTATAGATTATTGGACTTAAAATCTTGAAGTTCTACTTTTGGAATCTAAATGATAGTTGATGATAATCGGACGTCCCTCATGGTTCCTCATGTGATTGCCGAATTATTGAAAGTCTTTCTGTTATTGCTGTTTCAATGATTTTACTTCACATTTTCTAAACTGTTATTGTCGACTGATTTCACTTGTAAATTTTAACTACATTTCTTCCATATTCTATGTTGTTGCTGGCAATTACTGGCCAGCAATTTAATTAGCGTGCATCTCGCACAAGTACTGCTGGGTAACTGGGCAGATAACATGGCGGATTTTTTACTAGTGGAAACTGTTATTACGTCATCATATCTATTGTTTCGCGGTGATGACGGTATTGTGTTACATCGCAACGATTACGTTTTATATATTTTGATAATGTTTTAGGAGTGTCCTGTTTGTTGCTTGTTATGCGTTGCTGATAATCGGCACGTACACCAGTGACCTTGACGCCAAATCGTCGGAGCGAACTGCGTTGTATCATTTTGGGAAACTTTTGCTTTCACATATTTGCTTACATTTGAATAAAAATTAAAATTATATTTCCCTGTACCCACAAATTCCTATACTGATTTAATGTACCATTACAAAACCCCCTCAATGAGAGGATTTATGGCGAAGCATAAAAACTCTCATTGACACATTCATACTTCCTCAAGGGATCAGCAAGGATATATCGCCACAGCCCCCTGTGGTGTTTATATACAAAGAAATATTGCTAACTTACCCTTGGTCCAGTGACTGTGACCGTAACTGCATGACCTTACTGGACTTCTCTTGCGAGATCCCAACACTGAAGGCCAGTCAGGCGCTTGATGTTCATGCTCTGACGCGCTGGCCAGCTCAGGACCGCCGCCACAGCATCACCAAACTCTGAAACATCCAAATAAAATCAAATAGTTGCCTTGTATACTGCCATATCCACAACTGATCTGTCTCCCTTTAGCTGCATTGGTTTACGTTAATAAGCATTGGTTTTATTTTTAATGACTAACTTCTCTAACACAGAGATAAAACAAGAATTATAATAGAGGTCTCTTTCTCTTTTGCATTCCTACATTTTATCAAAGTTTTGACTACAGTCAATAATATTTTACCTCTTTCCAACACAAGAAAATATACTCTTACACTAAGGCAATAACATGTAAAATAATTCCTTAAGTTTAACAAAATAAACACAATTTATCTATGTATCTATTATATAGAATCCTAAACACAAATTCATTATGGCAAACAATCTAGCTATTTAAAATTCATTGATCTGCTTTCCTGATACTAATACTTCTTCAAACAGAATCATAATTACCTTTTATGCTTGACACCAGTATCAATGTCATCTATTTAATATTTATTTAACGTTACTACCCCTGTAGCAACCTCCTCACCACACACACTATGACCATACAACATAATATAACATTATAAAACATTAACATTGTTACATTTACATTACACAATTCACATTTAAAATAACTTGTATAAAAATTACAAACATTATATTATCATTTCCATCAACTCTTTTATTTCAAATTTTTAATTATTCATTATTGTACCATTATTCTCTAAAAAATTCAAATTTATTATTAACATTCATGTTACATCACATTTCATTTCTTATTACATTTCTACTATGAATTCCCTATTATTTACCATTTTCATTATCAATTAGTTTGGGTGACCCTCCATTATTCACCATGATTTGACTTATTAAACTGGCATTTGTATCTATAATCTTACTCCTTTTCTTCCTACTAACAATCCCTAACTGAATTACATAGGGTGACACCAATCTCTCAATAATAACCCCCTTCAGCACTAATTCCACTTATACCATTCTCCTCTTTTATAATCAAATATCTATTACCCTCTTTGTATCTAGGATGTGTGTTCCCGACCTTGGCAATTCCATTCGTCACCTTCAGCCCTTCCTATAATCTTGGCAATCACTCCTCGATCCTTCACAATTCCCTGCCCAACGACGCACGTTGGTCACTCCTTACCACCTCACTTCCATCTACAAAATCTCACCAGCAACTATTTACTCTCTAATTACATTACTCTCTCTTTACATATAATCACTCCCTCTACTGTGTCCCTACTATTACCCTGTTTCTGTATTACATATTTCAAAATTCTTATTTCATCTAACTCCCAATTAAAGTTAACATTGACGAACTCAGATGCGTTATTTAAATACTCATTACCCAAACTCTATCTTTTATAATATTTCACCTTAATATGATCCTGGAAAATTTATCACTTACCTCCTAACAATAATGTAACTTAACAACCAAACATATCACTTTTAATCATTTACTACTCATTAGATAATCTAAATCTCATAAAATCATTTAACTTCATTATCAAATCTCTTTTATACAACAATAATTAATTAATCTTCAATTACTTAGTTCAATCAATTTTACAACACAAAATTACTTTAATTACCTTAGACTTCACAATTATTCTCATTATTTATTTAGTAAAAAAATATTATACTTTATTATTAAATCAACTGTTACCTATTACCTACATGGTTCACATAAAAATATACATAATACACAACATAATTTATACACAATCACCTTTAACATTGACACATAAAAATATACAAACCAACTTATTATTTGTTATCATTGACCGAATATCGTTTCACAAGACAATCCATTTCAAAACCACACTGTTCACATAGTTGATTGTTCATACACAATAAAACACTTAACCTCCATCATCATATAACCATCTAATTTTAAGTCTATACAAGTCATTTATTATCGAATACATTATATTATTACCATCAATATAATACTTATCGAATTCTTCATATATTTCCACAATACTATTTGAATTAATATGCTTATTCCATATTACTTCATAATGTAACATGTCACCATAGAGTACGGTCCTGTCACTCTTAGTATAATTTTTCATAATCAGGTAAATTAATAATTCATTGTTATCAACATCATCTCCTACTGCTGCTATATCAACTTCAATACAAGGTACGCATTCAATATAATTACCAGCTCTCTCTACATCTAACCTTTCTACAAATTCTTCATAATTTCTATTCACCTTCAATAATTTTATCTCTCTATCTACCCACAACTCTCTCTCTAAATATCTCTCACCATAACACCAAGTCACACACTCTCTCTCAATATATGCAGGGGACACTACAACTTTATTGCTGCACCACCTATCAGGTGCACAAAAATCCAGGGACGGCTATTTGCAGACCATGTGTCTTCCAAATAAGCTCGTGAAGCCTTTTCTTCACCCCCGACTACAACATCACGGAAAAAATTTACCCCCTGCAACCCCTCTACCCGTATATACTCTCCCCACTTTCTCTCTGACTCATCAGCACACACTAACATTCCATCATTATATTCTACTCCCTCTAAAATTTCATCATCACTATCAATATTCACACCATTATTTTCTAACACCATATTTTTAATTATATCATTGTTATCACTTGTGAACTCATTATTCAAATCATCATTATTACTCACCTTGTTATTAATTCTTTCTTCCTTACTTTTCCTCCTATTGTCACTGCTACTTACATTCTTATTCCTTATCTGATTTAATTTCTCGTCTAATCTTTTATTCATTTCGTCAAATTGTTTATTAAAATAAAATGTTTGTCTCTTAATTTTGTTTTTCACTTCATCAAACTTTACATTTAGTTCATTAAATTTTTCATCGAGTTTATTAAATTTCTCATCAAACTTTACACTCTGTGCATTAAAAAGCATTTGCATCATTTTCATTAGTTCATTATCTTCAGCCTTTTTAGTCGGGACTGGCGTTGAGTGAATTCCTTCACTCATGATTTGCGACTCATTCACGCTTATTTGGCTTTCATTTACAATGTCAGTGAGGCTGATATTTTCGTTATTGTTTGCCATTTTAGAGTTTTAAATATATATTTAAAATATTACTGTATATCTACCATATACTCGACACAACATAACCTAAATTCTTACGTATAGCGCTACACATTAACCCAATAACCGTTCTGTCTCTTTTGCCGGCTTATTTATATAAAATTTTATTTATACAAAGACCCAGTTCGGGCGCCATTTGTTAATAAACTCACTCATGATTATATTTTTAGGTGACTTACCTGGTGAGATCTGATTAACACTTATTTGTTGACATACTGATTCAGGCGCCATTGTTGTGTTACCAACATTACGTATTTTTTGCGTTCGGGTCCAAGGTTCTTTTTAAGCGAAACTGAGATTGAACGGTTATCAGAAATGATAGACGCTAATATTTATATTGACAACTGGTAATTTAATTTCAAACATTTTGGAAATACAACACACATAAAAACAAAATGGATGCTTGTTTCTTTAGCAAGCCCAAAACAAAATGGCCGTGAAACACTTTCGCTCCCTGAGCATTACATGTGCCTTGATTACATAATATATTTTAAGTTTAAGTTACTATCAAGTGGTTTTAAAATTTACTGCAGTTTGCTCTTTCTCATAGTTACATTTCTGATCACGTAACTTGAACCAATGCTTAGTGATCTGGTTCTAGGCATATACCGGTATACAAGCTTACATTCACACACACACACACACACACACACTACTGAAAAGTGGTACATTTTGTTTAATCTGAGCTCAAACATTTATAGATTATTGGACTTAAAATCTTGAAGTTCTACTTTTGGAATCTAAATGATAGTTGATGATAATCGGACGTCCCTCATGGTTCCTCATGTGATTGCCGAATTATTGAAAGTCTTTCTGTTATTGCTGTTTCAATGATTTTACTTCACATTTTCTAAACTGTTATTGTCGACTGATTTCACTTGTAAATTTTAACTACATTTCTTCCATATTCTATGTTGTTGCTGGCAATTACTGGCCAGCAATTTAATTAGCGTGCATCTCGCACAAGTACTGCTGGGTAACTGGGCAGATAACATGGCGGATTTTTTACTAGTGGAAACTGTTATTACGTCATCATATCTATTGTTTCGCGGTGATGACGGTATTGTGTTACATCGCAACGATTACGTTTTATATATTTTGATAATGTTTTAGGAGTGTCCTGTTTGTTGCTTGTTATGCGTTGCTGATAATCGGCACGTACACCAGTGACCTTGACGCCAAATCGTCGGAGCGAACTGCGTTGTATCATTTTGGGAAACTTTTGCTTTCACATATTTGCTTACATTTGAATAAAAATTAAAATTATATTTCCCTGTACCCACAAATTCCTATACTGATTTAATGTACCATTACAAAACCCCCTCAATGAGAGGATTTATGGCGAAGCATAAAAACTCTCATTGACACATTCATACTTCCTCAAGGGATCAGCAAGGATATATCGCCACAGCCCCCTGTGGTGTTTATATACAAAGAAATATTGCTAACTTACCCTTGGTCCAGTGACTGTGACCGTAACTGCATGACCTTACTGGACTTCTCTTGCGAGATCCCAACACTGAAGGCCAGTCAGGCGCTTGATGTTCATGCTCTGACGCGCTGGCCAGCTCAGGACCGCCGCCACAGCATCACCAAACTCTGAAACATCCAAATAAAATCAAATAGTTGCCTTGTATACTGCCATATCCACAACTGATCTGTCTCCCTTTAGCTGCATTGGTTTACGTTAATAAGCATTGGTTTTATTTTTAATGACTAACTTCTCTAACACAGAGATAAAACAAGAATTATAATAGAGGTCTCTTTCTCTTTTGCATTCCTACATTTTATCAAAGTTTTGACTCCAGTCAATAATATTTTACCTCTTTCCAACACAAGAAAATATACTCTTACACTAAGGCAATAACATGTAAAATAATTCCTTAAGTTTAACAAAATAAACACAATTTATCTATGTATCTATTATATAGGATCCTAAACACAAATTCATTATGGCAAACAATCTAGCTATTTAAAATTCATTGATCTGCTTTCCTGATACTAATACTTCTTCAAACAGAATCATAATTACCTTTTATGCTTGACACCAGTATCAATGTCATCTATTTAATATTTATTTAACGTTACTACCCCTGTAGCAACCTCCTCACCACACACACTATGACCATACAACATAATATAACATTATAAAACATTAACATTGTTACATTTACATTACACAATTCACATTTAAAATAACTTGTATAAAAATTACAAACATTATATTATCATTTCCATCAACTCTTTTATTTCAAATTTTTAATTATTCATTATTGTACCATTATTCTCTAAAAAATTCAAATTTATTATTAACATTCATGTTACATCACATTTCATTTCTTATTACATTTCTACTATGAATTCCCTATTATTTACCATTTTCATTATCAATTAGTTTGGGTGACCCTCCATTATTCACCATGATTTGACTTATTAAACTGGCATTTGTATCTATAATCTTACTCCTTTTCTTCCTACTAACAATCCCTAACTGAATTACATAGGGTGACACCAATCTCTCAATAATAACCCCCTTCAGCACTAATTCCACTTATACCATTCTCCTCTTTTATAATCAAATATCTATTACCCTCTTTGTATCTAGGATGTGTGTTCCCGACCTTGGCAATTCCATTCGTCACCTTCAGCCCTTCCTATAATCTTGGCAATCACTCCTCGATCCTTCACAATTCCCTGCCCAACGACGCACGTTGGTCACTCCTTACCACCTCACTTCCATCTACAAAATCTCACCAGCAACTATTTACTCTCTAATTACATTACTCTCTCTTTACATATAATCACTCCCTCTACTGTGTCCCTACTATTACCCTGTTTCTGTATTACATATTTCAAAATTCTTATTTCATCTAACTCCCAATTAAAGTTAACATTGACGAACTCAGATGCGTTATTTAAATACTCATTACCCAAACTCTATCTTTTATAATATTTCACCTTAATATGATCCTGGAAAATTTATCACTTACCTCCTAACAATAATGTAACTTAACAACCAAACATATCACTTTTAATCATTTACTACTCATTAGATAATCTAAATCTCATAAAATCATTTAACTTCATTATCAAATCTCTTTTATACAACAATAATTAATTAATCTTCAATTACTTAGTTCAATCAATTTTACAACACAAAATTACTTTAATTACCTTAGACTTCACAATTATTCTCATTATTTATTTAGTAAAAAAATATTATACTTTATTATTAAATCAACTGTTACCTATTACCTACATGGTTCACATAAAAATATACATAATACACAACATAATTTATACACAATCACCTTTAACATTGACACATAAAAATATACAAACCAACTTATTATTTGTTATCATTGACCGAATATCGTTTCACAAGACAATCCATTTCAAAACCACACTGTTCACATAGTTGATTGTTCATACACAATAAAACACTTAACCTCCATCATCATATAACCATCTAATTTTAAGTCTATACAAGTCATTTATTATCGAATACATTATATTATTACCATCAATATAATACTTATCGAATTCTTCATATATTTCCACAATACTATTTGAATTAATATGCTTATTCCATATTACTTCATAATGTAACATGTCACCATAGAGTACGGTCCTGTCACTCTTAGTATAATTTTTCATAATCAGGTAAATTAATAATTCATTGTTATCAACATCATCTCCTACTGCTGCTATATCAACTTCAATACAAGGTACGCATTCAATATAATTACCAGCTCTCTCTACATCTAACCTTTCTACAAATTCTTCATAATTTCTATTCACCTTCAATAATTTTATCTCTCTATCTACCCACAACTCTCTCTCTAAATATCTCTCACCATAACACCAAGTCACACACTCTCTCTCAATATATGCAGGGGACACTACAACTTTATTGCTGCACCACCTATCAGGTGCACAAAAATCCAGGGACGGCTATTTGCAGACCATGTGTCTTCCAAATAAGCTCGTGAAGCCTTTTCTTCACCCCCGACTACAACATCACGGGAAAAATTTACCCCCTGCAACCCCTCTACCCGTATATACTCTCCCCACTTTCTCTCTGACTCATCAGCACACACTAACATTCCATCATTATATTCTACTCCCTCTAAAATTTCATCATCACTATCAATATTCACACCATTATTTTCTAACACCATATTTTTAATTATATCATTGTTATCACTTGTGAACTCATTATTCAAATCATCATTATTACTCACCTTGTTATTAATTCTTTCTTCCTTACTTTTCCTCCTATTGTCACTGCTACTTACATTCTTATTCCTTATCTGATTTAATTTCTCGTCTAATCTTTTATTCATTTCGTCAAATTGTTTATTAAAATAAAATGTTTGTCTCTTAATTTTGTTTTTCACTTCATCAAACTTTACATTTAGTTCATTAAATTTTTCATCGAGTTTATTAAATTTCTCATCAAACTTTACACTCTGTGCATTAAAAAGCATTTGCATCATTTTCATTAGTTCATTATCTTCAGCCTTTTTAGTCGGGACTGGCGTTGAGTGAATTCCTTCACTCATGATTTGCGACTCATTCACGCTTATTTGGCTTTCATTTACAATGTCAGTGAGGCTGATATTTTCGTTATTGTTTGCCATTTTAGAGTTTTAAATATATATTTAAAATATTACTGTATATCTACCATATACTCGACACAACATAACCTAAATTCTTACGTATAGCGCTACACATTAACCCAATAACCGTTCTGTCTCTTTTGCCGGCTTATTTATATAAAATTTTATTTATACAAAGACCCAGTTCGGGCGCCATTTGTTAATAAACTCACTCATGATTATATTTTTAGGTGACTTACCTGGTGAGATCTGATTAACACTTATTTGTTGACATACTGATTCAGGCGCCATTGTTGTGTTACCAACATTACGTATTTTTTGCGTTCGGGTCCAAGGTTCTTTTTAAGCGAAACTGAGATTGAACGGTTATCAGAAATGATAGACGCTAATATTTATATTGACAACTGGTAATTTAATTTCAAACATTTTGGAAATACAACACACATAAAAACAAAATGGATGCTTGTTTCTTTAGCAAGCCCAAAACAAAATGGCCGTGAAACACTTTCGCTCCCTGAGCATTACATGTGCCTTGATTACATAATATATTTTAAGTTTAAGTTACTATCAAGTGGTTTTAAAATTTACTGCAGTTTGCTCTTTCTCATAGTTACATTTCTGATCACGTAACTTGAACCAATGCTTAGTGATCTGGTTCTAGGCATATACCGGTATACAAGCTTACATTCACACACACACACACACACACACACACACACACACACACACACACACACACACACACACACACACACACACACTACTGAAAAGTGGTACATTTTGTTTAATCTGAGCTCAAACATTTATAGATTATTGGACTTAAAATCTTGAAGTTCTACTTTTGGAATCTAAATGATAGTTGATGATAATCGGACGTCCCTCATGGTTCCTCATGTGATTGCCGAATTATTGAAAGTCTTTCTGTTATTGCTGTTTCAATGATTTTACTTCACATTTTCTAAACTGTTATTGTCGACTGATTTCACTTGTAAATTTTAACTACATTTCTTCCATATTCTATGTTGTTGCTGGCAATTACTGGCCAGCAATTTAATTAGCGTGCATCTCGCACAAGTACTGCTGGGTAACTGGGCAGATAACATGGCGGATTTTTTACTAGTGGAAACTGTTATTACGTCATCATATCTATTGTTTCGCGGTGATGACGGTATTGTGTTACATCGCAACGATTACGTTTTATATATTTTGATAATGTTTTAGGAGTGTCCTGTTTGTTGCTTGTTATGCGTTGCTGATAATCGGCACGTACACCAGTGACCTTGACGCCAAATCGTCGGAGCGAACTGCGTTGTATCATTTTGGGAAACTTTTGCTTTCACATATTTGCTTACATTTGAATAAAAATTAAAATTATATTTCCCTGTACCCACAAATTCCTATACTGATTTAATGTACCATTACAAAACCCCCTCAATGAGAGGATTTATGGCGAAGCATAAAAACTCTCATTGACACATTCATACTTCCTCAAGGGATCAGCAAGGATATATCGCCACAGCCCCCTGTGGTGTTTATATACAAAGAAATATTGCTAACTTACCCTTGGTCCAGTGACTGTGACCGTAACTGCATGACCTTACTGGACTTCTCTTGCGAGATCCCAACACTGAAGGCCAGTCAGGCGCTTGATGTTCATGCTCTGACGCGCTGGCCAGCTCAGGACCGCCGCCACAGCATCACCAAACTCTGAAACATCCAAATAAAATCAAATAGTTGCCTTGTATACTGCCATATCCACAACTGATCTGTCTCCCTTTAGCTGCATTGGTTTACGTTAATAAGCATTGGTTTTATTTTTAATGACTAACTTCTCTAACACAGAGATAAAACAAGAATTATAATAGAGGTCTCTTTCTCTTTTGCATTCCTACATTTTATCAAAGTTTTGACTCCAGTCAATAATATTTTACCTCTTTCCAACACAAGAAAATATACTCTTACACTAAGGCAATAACATGTAAAATAATTCCTTAAGTTTAACAAAATAAACACAATTTATCTATGTATCTATTATATAGAATCCTAAACACAAATTCATTATGGCAAACAATCTAGCTATTTAAAATTCATTGATCTGCTTTCCTGATACTAATACTTCTTCAAACAGAATCATAATTACCTTTTATGCTTGACACCAGTATCAATGTCATCTATTTAATATTTATTTAACGTTACTACCCCTGTAGCAAACTCCTCACCACACACACTATGACCATACAACATAATATAACATTATAAAACATTAACATTGTTACATTTACATTACACAATTCACATTTAAAATAACTTGTATAAAAATTACAAACATTATATTATCATTTCCATCAACTCTTTTATTTCAAATTTTTAATTATTCATTATTGTACCATTATTCTCTAAAAAATTCAAATTTATTATTAACATTCATGTTACATCACATTTCATTTCTTATTACATTTCTACTATGAATTCCCTATTATTTACCATTTTCATTATCAATTAGTTTGGGTGACCCTCCATTATTCACCATGATTTGACTTATTAAACTGGCATTTGTATCTATAATCTTACTCCTTTTCTTCCTACTAACAATCCCTAACTGAATTACATAGGGTGACACCAATCTCTCAATAATAACCCCCTTCAGCACTAATTCCACTTATACCATTCTCCTCTTTTATAATCAAATATCTATTACCCTCTTTGTATCTAGGATGTGTGTTCCCGACCTTGGCAATTCCATTCGTCACCTTCAGCCCTTCCTATAATCTTGGCAATCACTCCTCGATCCTTCACAATTCCCTGCCCAACGACGCACGTTGGTCACTCCTTACCACCTCACTTCCATCTACAAAATCTCACCAGCAACTATTTACTCTCTAATTACATTACTCTCTCTTTACATATAATCACTCCCTCTACTGTGTCCCTACTATTACCCTGTTTCTGTATTACATATTTCAAAATTCTTATTTCATCTAACTCCCAATTAAAGTTAACATTGACGAACTCAGATGCGTTATTTAAATACTCATTACCCAAACTCTATCTTTTATAATATTTCACCTTAATATGATCCTGGAAAATTTATCACTTACCTCCTAACAATAATGTAACTTAACAACCAAACATATCACTTTTAATCATTTACTACTCATTAGATAATCTAAATCTCATAAAATCATTTAACTTCATTATCAAATCTCTTTTATACAACAATAATTAATTAATCTTCAATTACTTAGTTCAATCAATTTTACAACACAAAATTACTTTAATTACCTTAGACTTCACAATTATTCTCATTATTTATTTAGTAAAAAAATATTATACTTTATTATTAAATCAACTGTTACCTATTACCTACATGGTTCACATAAAAATATACATAATACACAACATAATTTATACACAATCACCTTTAACATTGACACATAAAAATATACAAACCAACTTATTATTTGTTATCATTGACCGAATATCGTTTCACAAGACAATCCATTTCAAAACCACACTGTTCACATAGTTGATTGTTCATACACAATAAAACACTTAACCTCCATCATCATATAACCATCTAATTTTAAGTCTATACAAGTCATTTATTATCGAATACATTATATTATTACCATCAATATAATACTTATCGAATTCTTCATATATTTCCACAATACTATTTGAATTAATATGCTTATTCCATATTACTTCATAATGTAACATGTCACCATAGAGTACGGTCCTGTCACTCTTAGTATAATTTTTCATAATCAGGTAAATTAATAATTCATTGTTATCAACATCATCTCCTACTGCTGCTATATCAACTTCAATACAAGGTACGCATTCAATATAATTACCAGCTCTCTCTACATCTAACCTTTCTACAAATTCTTCATAATTTCTATTCACCTTCAATAATTTTATCTCTCTATCTACCCACAACTCTCTCTCTAAATATCTCTCACCATAACACTAAGTCACACTCTCTCTCTCAATATATGCAGGGGACACTACAACTTTATTGCTGCACCACCTATCAGGTGCACAAAAATCCAGGGACGGCTATTTGCAGACCATGTGTCTTCCAAATAAGCTCGTGAAGCCTTTTCTTCACCCCCGACTACAACATCACGGGAAAAATTTACCCCCTGCAACCCCTCTACCCGTATATACTCTCCCCACTTTCTCTCTGACTCATCAGCACACACTAACATTCCATCATTATATTCTACTCCCTCTAAAATTTCATCATCACTATCAATATTCACACCATTATTTTCTAACACCATATTTTTAATTATATCATTGTTATCACTTGTGAACTCATTATTCAAATCATCATTATTACTCACCTTGTTATTAATTCTTTCTTCCTTACTTTTCCTCCTATTGTCACTGCTACTTACATTCTTATTCCTTATCTGATTTAATTTCTCGTCTAATCTTTTATTCATTTCGTCAAATTGTTTATTAAAATAAAATGTTTGTCTCTTAATTTTGTTTTTCACTTCATCAAACTTTACATTTAGTTCATTAAATTTTTCATCGAGTTTATTAAATTTCTCATCAAACTTTACACTCTGTGCATTAAAAAGCATTTGCATCATTTTCATTAGTTCATTATCTTCAGCCTTTTTAGTCGGGACTGGCGTTGAGTGAATTCCTTCACTCATGATTTGCGACTCATTCACGCTTATTTGGCTTTCATTTACAATGTCAGTGAGGCTGATATTTTCGTTATTGTTTGCCATTTTAGAGTTTTAAATATATATTTAAAATATTACTGTATATCTACCATATACTCGACACAACATAACCTAAATTCTTACGTATAGCGCTACACATTAACCCAATAACCGTTCTGTCTCTTTTGCCGGCTTATTTATATAAAATTTTATTTATACAAAGACCCAGTTCGGGCGCCATTTGTTAATAAACTCACTCATGATTATATTTTTAGGTGACTTACCTGGTGAGATCTGATTAACACTTATTTGTTGACATACTGATTCAGGCGCCATTGTTGTGTTACCAACATTACGTATTTTTTGCGTTCGGGTCCAAGGTTCTTTTTAAGCGAAACTGAGATTGAACGGTTATCAGAAATGATAGACGCTAATATTTATATTGACAACTGGTAATTTAATTTCAAACATTTTGGAAATACAACACACATAAAAACAAAATGGATGCTTGTTTCTTTAGCAAGCCCAAAACAAAATGGCCGTGAAACACTTTCGCTCCCTGAGCATTACATGTGCCTTGATTACATAATATATTTTAAGTTTAAGTTACTATCAAGTGGTTTTAAAATTTACTGCAGTTTGCTCTTTCTCATAGTTACATTTCTGATCACGTAACTTGAACCAATGCTTAGTGATCTGGTTCTAGGCATATACCGGTATACAAGCTTACATTCACACACACACACACACACACACACACACACACTACTGAAAAGTGGTACATTTTGTTTAATCTGAGCTCAAACATTTATAGATTATTGGACTTAAAATCTTGAAGTTCTACTTTTGGAATCTAAATGATAGTTGATGATAATCGGACGTCCCTCATGGTTCCTCATGTGATTGCCGAATTATTGAAAGTCTTTCTGTTATTGCTGTTTCAATGATTTTACTTCACATTTTCTAAACTGTTATTGTCGACTGATTTCACTTGTAAATTTTAACTACATTTCTTCCATATTCTATGTTGTTGCTGGCAATTACTGGCCAGCAATTTAATTAGCGTGCATCTCGCACAAGTACTGCTGGGTAACTGGGCAGATAACATGGCGGATTTTTTACTAGTGGAAACTGTTATTACGTCATCATATCTATTGTTTCGCGGTGATGACGGTATTGTGTTACATCGCAACGATTACGTTTTATATATTTTGATAATGTTTTAGGAGTGTCCTGTTTGTTGCTTGTTATGCGTTGCTGATAATCGGCACGTACACCAGTGACCTTGACGCCAAATCGTCGGAGCGAACTGCGTTGTATCATTTTGGGAAACTTTTGCTTTCACATATTTGCTTACATTTGAATAAAAATTAAAATTATATTTCCCTGTACCCACAAATTCCTATACTGATTTAATGTACCATTACAAAACCCCCTCAATGAGAGGATTTATGGCGAAGCATAAAAACTCTCATTGACACATTCATACTTCCTCAAGGGATCAGCAAGGATATATCGCCACAGCCCCCTGTGGTGTTTATATACAAAGAAATATTGCTAACTTACCCTTGGTCCAGTGACTGTGACCGTAACTGCATGACCTTACTGGACTTCTCTTGCGAGATCCCAACACTGAAGGCCAGTCAGGCGCTTGATGTTCATGCTCTGACGCGCTGGCCAGCTCAGGACCGCCGCCACAGCATCACCAAACTCTGAAACATCCAAATAAAATCAAATAGTTGCCTTGTATACTGCCATATCCACAACTGATCTGTCTCCCTTTAGCTGCATTGGTTTACGTTAATAAGCATTGGTTTTATTTTTAATGACTAACTTCTCTAACACAGAGATAAAACAAGAATTATAATAGAGGTCTCTTTCTCTTTTGCATTCCTACATTTTATCAAAGTTTTGACTACAGTCAATAATATTTTACCTCTTTCCAACACAAGAAAATATACTCTTACACTAAGGCAATAACATGTAAAATAATTCCTTAAGTTTAACAAAATAAACACAATTTATCTATGTATCTATTATATAGAATCCTAAACACAAATTCATTATGGCAAACAATCTAGCTATTTAAAATTCATTGATCTGCTTTCCTGATACTAATACTTCTTCAAACAGAATCATAATTACCTTTTATGCTTGACACCAGTATCAATGTCATCTATTTAATATTTATTTAACGTTACTACCCCTGTAGCAACCTCCTCACCACACACACTATGACCATACAACATAATATAACATTATAAAACATTAACATTGTTACATTTACATTACACAATTCACATTTAAAATAACTTGTATAAAAATTACAAACATTATATTATCATTTCCATCAACTCTTTTATTTCAAATTTTTAATTATTCATTATTGTACCATTATTCTCTAAAAAATTCAAATTTATTATTAACATTCATGTTACATCACATTTCATTTCTTATTACATTTCTACTATGAATTCCCTATTATTTACCATTTTCATTATCAATTAGTTTGGGTGACCCTCCATTATTCACCATGATTTGACTTATTAAACTGGCATTTGTATCTATAATCTTACTCCTTTTCTTCCTACTAACAATCCCTAACTGAATTACATAGGGTGACACCAATCTCTCAATAATAACCCCCTTCAGCACTAATTCCACTTATACCATTCTCCTCTTTTATAATCAAATATCTATTACCCTCTTTGTATCTAGGATGTGTGTTCCCGACCTTGGCAATTCCATTCGTCACCTTCAGCCCTTCCTATAATCTTGGCAATCACTCCTCGATCCTTCACAATTCCCTGCCCAACGACGCACGTTGGTCACTCCTTACCACCTCACTTCCATCTACAAAATCTCACCAGCAACTATTTACTCTCTAATTACATTACTCTCTCTTTACATATAATCACTCCCTCTACTGTGTCCCTACTATTACCCTGTTTCTGTATTACATATTTCAAAATTCTTATTTCATCTAACTCCCAATTAAAGTTAACATTGACGAACTCAGATGCGTTATTTAAATACTCATTACCCAAACTCTATCTTTTATAATATTTCACCTTAATATGATCCTGGAAAATTTATCACTTACCTCCTAACAATAATGTAACTTAACAACCAAACATATCACTTTTAATCATTTACTACTCATTAGATAATCTAAATCTCATAAAATCATTTAACTTCATTATCAAATCTCTTTTATACAACAATAATTAATTAATCTTCAATTACTTAGTTCAATCAATTTTACAACACAAAATTACTTTAATTACCTTAGACTTCACAATTATTCTCATTATTTATTTAGTAAAAAAATATTATACTTTATTATTAAATCAACTGTTACCTATTACCTACATGGTTCACATAAAAATATACATAATACACAACATAATTTATACACAATCACCTTTAACATTGACACATAAAAATATACAAACCAACTTATTATTTGTTATCATTGACCGAATATCGTTTCACAAGACAATCCATTTCAAAACCACACTGTTCACATAGTTGATTGTTCATACACAATAAAACACTTAACCTCCATCATCATATAACCATCTAATTTTAAGTCTATACAAGTCATTTATTATCGAATACATTATATTATTACCATCAATATAATACTTATCGAATTCTTCATATATTTCCACAATACTATTTGAATTAATATGCTTATTCCATATTACTTCATAATGTAACATGTCACCATAGAGTACGGTCCTGTCACTCTTAGTATAATTTTTCATAATCAGGTAAATTAATAATTCATTGTTATCAACATCATCTCCTACTGCTGCTATATCAACTTCAATACAAGGTACGCATTCAATATAATTACCAGCTCTCTCTACATCTAACCTTTCTACAAATTCTTCATAATTTCTATTCACCTTCAATAATTTTATCTCTCTATCTACCCACAACTCTCTCTCTAAATATCTCTCACCATAACACCAAGTCACACACTCTCTCTCAATATATGCAGGGGACACTACAACTTTATTGCTGCACCACCTATCAGGTGCACAAAAATCCAGGGACGGCTATTTGCAGACCATGTGTCTTCCAAATAAGCTCGTGAAGCCTTTTCTTCACCCCCGACTACAACATCACGGGAAAAATTTACCCCCTGCAACCCCTCTACCCGTATATACTCTCCCCACTTTCTCTCTGACTCATCAGCACACACTAACATTCCATCATTATATTCTACTCCCTCTAAAATTTCATCATCACTATCAATATTCACACCATTATTTTCTAACACCATATTTTTAATTATATCATTGTTATCACTTGTGAACTCATTATTCAAATCATCATTATTACTCACCTTGTTATTAATTCTTTCTTCCTTACTTTTCCTCCTATTGTCACTGCTACTTACATTCTTATTCCTTATCTGATTTAATTTCTCGTCTAATCTTTTATTCATTTCGTCAAATTGTTTATTAAAATAAAATGTTTGTCTCTTAATTTTGTTTTTCACTTCATCAAACTTTACATTTAGTTCATTAAATTTTTCATCGAGTTTATTAAATTTCTCATCAAACTTTACACTCTGTGCATTAAAAAGCATTTGCATCATTTTCATTAGTTCATTATCTTCAGCCTTTTTAGTCGGGACTGGCGTTGAGTGAATTCCTTCACTCATGATTTGCGACTCATTCACGCTTATTTGGCTTTCATTTACAATGTCAGTGAGGCTGATATTTTCGTTATTGTTTGCCATTTTAGAGTTTTAAATATATATTTAAAATATTACTGTATATCTACCATATACTCGACACAACATAACCTAAATTCTTACGTATAGCGCTACACATTAACCCAATAACCGTTCTGTCTCTTTTGCCGGCTTATTTATATAAAATTTTATTTATACAAAGACCCAGTTCGGGCGCCATTTGTTAATAAACTCACTCATGATTATATTTTTAGGTGACTTACCTGGTGAGATCTGATTAACACTTATTTGTTGACATACTGATTCAGGCGCCATTGTTGTGTTACCAACATTACGTATTTTTTGCGTTCGGGTCCAAGGTTCTTTTTAAGCGAAACTGAGATTGAACGGTTATCAGAAATGATAGACGCTAATATTTATATTGACAACTGGTAATTTAATTTCAAACATTTTGGAAATACAACACACATAAAAACAAAATGGATGCTTGTTTCTTTAGCAAGCCCAAAACAAAATGGCCGTGAAACACTTTCGCTCCCTGAGCATTACATGTGCCTTGATTACATAATATATTTTAAGTTTAAGTTACTATCAAGTGGTTTTAAAATTTACTGCAGTTTGCTCTTTCTCATAGTTACATTTCTGATCACGTAACTTGAACCAATGCTTAGTGATCTGGTTCTAGCCATATACCGGTATACAAGCTTACATTCACACACACACACACACACACACACACACACACACACACACACACACACACACACACTACTGAAAAGTGGTACATTTTGTTTAATCTGAGCTCAAACATTTATAGATTATTGGACTTAAAATCTTGAAGTTCTACTTTTGGAATCTAAATGATAGTTGATGATAATCGGACGTCCCTCATGGTTCCTCATGTGATTGCCGAATTATTGAAAGTCTTTCTGTTATTGCTGTTTCAATGATTTTACTTCACATTTTCTAAACTGTTATTGTCGACTGATTTCACTTGTAAATTTTAACTACATTTCTTCCATATTCTATGTTGTTGCTGGCAATTACTGGCCAGCAATTTAATTAGCGTGCATCTCGCACAAGTACTGCTGGGTAACTGGGCAGATAACATGGCGGATTTTTTACTAGTGGAAACTGTTATTACGTCATCATATCTATTGTTTCGCGGTGATGACGGTATTGTGTTACATCGCAACGATTACGTTTTATATATTTTGATAATGTTTTAGGAGTGTCCTGTTTGTTGCTTGTTATGCGTTGCTGATAATCGGCACGTACACCAGTGACCTTGACGCCAAATCGTCGGAGCGAACTGCGTTGTATCATTTTGGGAAACTTTTGCTTTCACATATTTGCTTACATTTGAATAAAAATTAAAATTATATTTCCCTGTACCCACAAATTCCTATACTGATTTAATGTACCATTACAAAACCCCCTCAATGAGAGGATTTATGGCGAAGCATAAAAACTCTCATTGACACATTCATACTTCCTCAAGGGATCAGCAAGGATATATCGCCACAGCCCCCTGTGGTGTTTATATACAAAGAAATATTGCTAACTTACCCTTGGTCCAGTGACTGTGACCGTAACTGCATGACCTTACTGGACTTCTCTTGCGAGATCCCAACACTGAAGGCCAGTCAGGCGCTTGATGTTCATGCTCTGACGCGCTGGCCAGCTCAGGACCGCCGCCACAGCATCACCAAACTCTGAAACATCCAAATAAAATCAAATAGTTGCCTTGTATACTGCCATATCCACAACTGATCTGTCTCCCTTTAGCTGCATTGGTTTACGTTAATAAGCATTGGTTTTATTTTTAATGACTAACTTCTCTAACACAGAGATAAAACAAGAATTATAATAGAGGTCTCTTTCTCTTTTGCATTCCTACATTTTATCAAAGTTTTGACTCCAGTCAATAATATTTTACCTCTTTCCAACACAAGAAAATATACTCTTACACTAAGGCAATAACATGTAAAATAATTCCTTAAGTTTAACAAAATAAACACAATTTATCTATGTATCTATTATATAGAATCCTAAACACAAATTCATTATGGCAAACAATCTAGCTATTTAAAATTCATTGATCTGCTTTCCTGATACTAATACTTCTTCAAACAGAATCATAATTACCTTTTATGCTTGACACCAGTATCAATGTCATCTATTTAATATTTATTTAACGTTACTACCCCTGTAGCAACCTCCTCACCACACACACTATGACCATACAACATAATATAACATTATAAAACATTAACATTGTTACATTTACATTACACAATTCACATTTAAAATAACTTGTATAAAAATTACAAACATTATATTATCATTTCCATCAACTCTTTTATTTCAAATTTTTAATTATTCATTATTGTACCATTATTCTCTAAAAAATTCAAATTTATTATTAACATTCATGTTACATCACATTTCATTTCTTATTACATTTCTACTATGAATTCCCTATTATTTACCATTTTCATTATCAATTAGTTTGGGTGACCCTCCATTATTCACCATGATTTGACTTATTAAACTGGCATTTGTATCTATAATCTTACTCCTTTTCTTCCTACTAACAATCCCTAACTGAATTACATAGGGTGACACCAATCTCTCAATAATAACCCCCTTCAGCACTAATTCCACTTATACCATTCTCCTCTTTTATAATCAAATATCTATTACCCTCTTTGTATCTAGGATGTGTGTTCCCGACCTTGGCAATTCCATTCGTCACCTTCAGCCCTTCCTATAATCTTGGCAATCACTCCTCGATCCTTCAAAATTCCCTGCCCAACGACGCACGTTGGTCACTCCTTACCACCTCACTTCCATCTACAAAATCTCACCAGCAACTATTTACTCTCTAATTACATTACTCTCTCTTTACATATAATCACTCCCTCTACTGTGTCCCTACTATTACCCTGTTTCTGTATTACATATTTCAAAATTCTTATTTCATCTAACTCCCAATTAAAGTTAACATTGACGAACTCAGATGCGTTATTTAAATACTCATTACCCAAACTCTATCTTTTATAATATTTCACCTTAATATGATCCTGGAAAATTTATCACTTACCTCCTAACAATAATGTAACTTAACAACCAAACATATCACTTTTAATCATTTACTACTCATTAGATAATCTAAATCTCATAAAATCATTTAACTTCATTATCAAATCTCTTTTATACAACAATAATTAATTAATCTTCAATTACTTAGTTCAATCAATTTTACAACACAAAATTACTTTAATTACCTTAGACTTCACAATTATTCTCATTATTTATTTAGTAAAAAAATATTATACTTTATTATTAAATCAACTGTTACCTATTACCTACATGGTTCACATAAAAATATACATAATACACAACATAATTTATACACAATCACCTTTAACATTGACACATAAAAATATACAAACCAACTTATTATTTGTTATCATTGACCGAATATCGTTTCACAAGACAATCCATTTCAAAACCACACTGTTCACATAGTTGATTGTTCATACACAATAAAACACTTAACCTCCATCATCATATAACCATCTAATTTTAAGTCTATACAAGTCATTTATTATCGAATACATTATATTATTACCATCAATATAATACTTATCGAATTCTTCATATATTTCCACAATACTATTTGAATTAATATGCTTATTCCATATTACTTCATAATGTAACATGTCACCATAGAGTACGGTCCTGTCACTCTTAGTATAATTTTTCATAATCAGGTAAATTAATAATTCATTGTTATCAACATCATCTCCTACTGCTGCTATATCAACTTCAATACAAGGTACGCATTCAATATAATTACCAGCTCTCTCTACATCTAACCTTTCTACAAATTCTTCATAATTTCTATTCACCTTCAATAATTTTATCTCTCTATCTACCCACAACTCTCTCTCTAAATATCTCTCACCATAACACCAAGTCACACTCTCTCTCTCAATATATGCAGGGGACACTACAACTTTATTGCTGCACCACCTATCAGGTGCACAAAAATCCAGGGACGGCTATTTGCAGACCATGTGTCTTCCAAATAAGCTCGTGAAGCCTTTTCTTCACCCCCGACTACAACATCACGGGAAAAATTTACCCCCTGCAACCCCTCTACCCGTATATACTCTCCCCACTTTCTCTCTGACTCATCAGCACACACTAACATTCCATCATTATATTCTACTCCCTCTAAAATTTCATCATCACTATCAATATTCACACCATTATTTTCTAACACCATATTTTTAATTATATCATTGTTATCACTTGTGAACTCATTATTCAAATCATCATTATTACTCACCTTGTTATTAATTCTTTCTTCCTTACTTTTCCTCCTATTGTCACTGCTACTTACATTCTTATTCCTTATCTGATTTAATTTCTCGTCTAATCTTTTATTCATTTCGTCAAATTGTTTATTAAAATAAAATGTTTGTCTCTTAATTTTGTTTTTCACTTCATCAAACTTTACATTTAGTTAATTAAATTTTTCATCGAGTTTATTAAATTTCTCATCAAACTTTACACTCTGTGCATTAAAAAGCATTTGCATCATTTTCATTAGTTCATTGTCTTCAGCCTTTTTAGTCGGGACTGGCGTTGAGTGAATTCCTTCACTCATGATTTGCGACTCATTCACGCTTATTTGGCTTTCATTTACAATGTCAGTGAGGCTGATATTTTCGTTATTGTTTGCCATTTTAGAGTTTTAAATATATATTTAAAATATTACTGTATATCTACCATATACTCGACACAACATAACCTAAATTCTTACGTATAGCGCTACACATTAACCCAATAACCGTTCTGTCTCTTTTGCCGGCTTATTTATATAAAATTTTATTTATATAAAGACCCAGTTCGGGCGCCATTTGTTAATAAACTCACTCATGATTATATTTTTAGGTGACTTACCTGGTGAGATCTGATTAACACTTATTTGTTGACATACTGATTCAGGCGCCATTGTTGTGTTACCAACATTACGTATTTTTTGCGTTCGGGTCCAAGGTTCTTTTTAAGCGAAACTGAGATTGAACGGTTATCAGAAATGATAGACGCTAATATTTATATTGACAACTGGTAATTTAATTTCAAACATTTTGGAAATACAACACACATAAAAACAAAATGGATGCTTGTTTCTTTAGCAAGTTCAAAACAAAATGGCCGTGA
This sequence comes from Magicicada septendecula, assembly GCA_034769895.1. Lineage (NCBI taxonomy): Eukaryota > Metazoa > Arthropoda > Insecta > Hemiptera > Cicadidae > Magicicada > Magicicada septendecula. The sequence continues at coordinate 240,397,719 of CM068372.1, read as the reverse complement.
AACACTTTCGCTCCCTGAGCATTACATGTGCCTTGATTACATAATATATTTTAAGTTTAAGTTACTATCAAGTGGTTTTAAAATTTACTGCAGTTTGCTCTTTCTCATAGTTACATTTCTGATCACGTAACTTGAACCAACGCTTAGTGATCTGGTTCTAGGCATATACCGGTATACAAGCTTACATTCACACACACACACACACACACACACACACACACACACACACACACACACACACACACACACACTACTGTAAAGTGGTACATTTTGTTTAATCTGAGCTCAAACATTTATAGATTATTGGACTTAAAATCTTGAAGTTCTACTTTTGGAATCTAAATGATAGTTGATGATAATCGGACGTCCCTCATGGTTCCTCATGTGATTGCCGAATTATTGAAAGTCTTTCTGTTATTGCTGTTTCAATGATTTTACTTCACATTTTCTAAACTGTTATTGTCGACTGATTTCACTTGTAAATTTTAACTACATTTCTTCCATATTCTATGTTGTTGCTGGCAATTACTGGCCAGCAATTTAATTAGCGTGCATCTCGCACAAGTACTGCTGGGTAACTGGGCAGATAACATGGCGGATTTTTTACTAGTGGAAACTGTTATTACGTCATCATATCTATTGTTTCGCGGTGATGACGGTATTGTGTTACATCGCAACGATTACGTTTTATATATTTTGATAATGTTTTAGGAGTGTCCTGTTTGTTGCTTGTTATGCGTTGCTGATAATCGGCACGTACACCAGTGACCTTGACGCCAAATCGACGGAGCGAACTGCGTTGTATCATTTTGGGAAACTTTTGCTTTCACATATTTGCTTACATTTGAATAAAAATAAAAATTATATTTCCCTGTACCCACAAATTCCTATACTGATTTAATGTACCATTACAAAACCCCCTCAATGAGAGGATTTATGGCGAAGCATAAAAACTCTCATTGACACATTCATACTTCCTCAAGGGATCAGCAAGGATATATCGCCACAGCCCCCTGTGGTGTTTATATACAAAGAAATATTGCTAACTTACCCTTGGTCCAGTGACTGTGACCGTAACTGCATGACCTTACTGGACTTCTCTTGCGAGATCCCAACACTGAAGGCCAGTCAGGCGCTTGATGTTCCTGCTCTGACGCGCTGGCCAGCTCAGGACCGCCGCCACAGCATCACCAAACTCTGAAACATCCAAATAAAATCAAATAGTTGCCTTGTATACTGCCATATCCACAACTGATCTGTCTCCCTTTAGCTGCATTGGTTTACGTTAATAAGCATTGGTTTTATTTTTAATGACTAACTTCTCTAACACAGAGATAAAACAAGAAATATAATAGAGGTCTCTTTCTCTTTTGCATTCCTACATTTTATCAAAGTTTTGACACCAGTCAATAATATTTTACCTCTTTCCAACACAAGAAAATATACTCTTACACTAAGGCAATAACATGTAAAATAATTCCTTAAGTTTAACAAAATAAACACAATTTATCTATGTATCTATTATATAGAATCCTAAACACAAATTCATTATGGCAAACAATCTAGCTTTTTAAATTCATTGATCTGCTTTCCTGATACTAATACTTCTTCAAAAAGAATCATAATTACCTTTTATGCTTGACACCAGTATCAATGTCATCTATTTAATATTTATTTAACGTTACTACCCCTGTAGCAACCTCCTCACCACACACACTATGACCATACAACATAATATAACATTATAAAACATATACATTGTTACATTTACATTACACAATTCACATTTAAAATAACTTGTATAAAAATTACAAACATTATAATATCATTTCCATCAACTCTTTTATTTCAAATTTTTAATTATTCATTATTGTACCATTATTCTCTAAAAAATTCAAATTTATTATTAACATTCATGTTACATCACATTTCATTTCTTATTACATTTCTACTATGAATTCCCTATTATTTACCATTTTCATTATCAATTAGTTTGGGTGACCCTCCATTATTCACCATGATTTGACTTATTAAACTGGCATTTGTATCTATAATCTTACTCCTTTTCTTCCTACTAACAATCCCTAACTGAATTACATAGGGTGACACCAATCTCTCAATAATAACCCCCTTCAGCACTAATTCCACTTATACCATTCTCCTCTTTTATAATCAAATATCTATTACCCTCTTTGTATCTAGGATGTGTGTTCCCGACCTTGGCAATTCCATTCGTCACCTTCAGCCCTTCCTATAATCTTGGCAATCACTCCTCGATCCTTCACAATTCCCTGCCCAACGACGCACGTTGGTCACTCCTTACCACCTCACTTCCATCTACAAAATCTCACCAGCAACTATTTACTCTCTAATTACATTACTCTCTCTTTACATATAATCACTCCCTCTACTGTGTCCCTACTATTACCCTGTTTCTGTATTACATATTTAAAAATTCTTATTTCATCTAACTCCCAATTAAAGTTAACATTAACGAACTCAGATGCGTTATTTAAATACTCATTACCCAAACTCTATCTTTTATAATATTTCACCTTAATATGATCCTGGAAAATTTATCACTTACCTCCTAACAATAATGTAACTTAACATCCAAACATATGACTTTTAATCATTTACTACTCATTAGATAATCTAAATCTCATAAAATCATTTAACTTCATTATCAAATCTCTTTTATACAACAATAATTAATTAATCTTCAATTACTTAGTTCAATCAATTTTACAACACAAAATTACTTTAATTACCTTAGACTTCACAATTATTCTCATTATTTATTTAGTAAAAAAATATTATACTTTATTATTAAATCAACTGTTACCTATTACCTACATGGTTCACATAAAAATATACATAATACACAACATAATTTATACACAATCACCTTTAACATTGACACATAAAAATATACAAACCAACTTATTATTTGTTATCATTGACCGAATATCGTTTCACAAGACAATCCATTTCAAAACCACACTGTTCACATAGTTGATTGTTCATACACAATAAAACACTTAACCTCCATCATCATATAACCATCTAATTTTAAGTCTATACAAGTCATTTATTATCGAATACATTATATTATTACCATCAATATAATACTTATCGAATTCTTCATATATTTCCACAATACTATTTGAATTAATATGCTTATTCCATATTACTTCATAATGTAACATGTCACCATAGAGTACGGTCCTGTCACTCTTATTATGATTATTCATAATCAGGTAAATTAATAATTCATTGTTATCAACATCATCCCCTACGGCTGCTATATCAGCTTCAATACAAGGTACGTATTCAATATAATTACCAGCTCTCTCTACTTCTAACCTTTCTACAAATTCTTCATAATTTCTATTCACCTTCAATAATTTTATCTCTCTATCTACCCACAACTCTCTCTCTAAATATATCTCACCATAACACCAAGTCACACTCTCTCTCTCTCAATATATGCAGGGGATACTACAACTTTATTGCTGCACCAACTATCAGGTGCACAAAAATTCCAGGGACGGTTATTTGCAGACCATATGTCTTCCAAATACGCTAGTGACGCCTTTTCTTCACCCCCGACTACAACATCACGGGAAAAATTTACCCCCTGCAACCCCTCTACATGTATATTCTCTCCACTTTCTCTCTGACTCATCAGCACAAACTAACATTCCAACATTATATTCTACTCCCTCTAAAATTTCATCATCACTATCAATATTCACACCATTATTTTCTAACACCATATTTTTGTTTATATCATTGTTATCACTTATGAACTCATTATTCAAATCATCATTATTACTCACCTTGTTATTAATTCTTCCTTCCTTACTTTTCCTCCTATTGTTACTGCTACTTACCTTCTTATTCCTTATCTGATTTAATTTCTCGTCTAATCTTTTATTCATTCCGCCAAATTGTTTATTAAAATAAAATGTTTGTCTCTTAATTTTGTTTTTCACTTCATCAAACTTTACATTCTGTCCATTAAATTTTTCATCGAGTTTATTAAATTTCTCATCAAACTTTACACTCTGTGCATTAAAAAGCATTTGCATCATTTTCATTAGTTCATTACCTTCAGCCTTTTTAGTCGGGACTGCCGTTGAGTGAATTCCTTCACTCATGATTTGCGACTCATTCACGCTTATTTGGCTTTCATTTACAATGTCAGTGAGGCTGACATTTTCGTTATTGTTTGCCATTTAGAGTTTTAAAAATATATTTAAAATATTACTGTATATCTACCATATACTCGACACAACATAACCTAAATTCTTACGTATCGCGCTATACATTAACCCAATGACCGTTCTGTCTCTTATGCCGGCTTATTTATATAAAATTTTATTTATATAATGTCCCAGTTCGGGCGCCATTTGTTAATAAACTCACTCATGATTATATTTTTACGTGACTTACCTGGTGAGATCTGATTAACACTTATTTGTTGACATACTGATTCAGGCGCCATTGTTGTGTTACCAACATTACGTATTTTTTGCGTTCGGGTCCAAGGTTCTTTTTAAGCGATGCTGAGATTGAACGGTTATCAGAAATGATAGACGCTAATATTTCTATTGACAACTGGTAATTTAATTTCAAACATTTTGGAAATACAACACACATAAAAACAAAATGGATGCTTGTTTCTTTAGCAAGCCCAAAACAAAATGGCCGTGAAACACTTTCGCTGCCTGAGCATTACATGCGCCTTGATTACATAATATATTTTAAGTTTAAGTTACTATCAAGTGGTTTTAAAATTTACTGCAGTTTGCTCTTTCTCATAGTTACTTTTCTGATCACGTAACTTGAACCAACGCTTAGTGATCTGGTTCTAGGCATATACCGGTATACAAGCTTACATTCACACACACACACACACACACACTACTGTAAAGTGGTACATTTTGTTTAATCTGAGCTCAAACATTTATAGATTATTGGACTTAAAATCTTGAAGTTCTACTTTTGGAATCTAAATGATAGTTGATGATAATCGGACGTCCCTCATGGTTCCTCATGTGATTGCCGAATTATTGAAAGTCTTTCTGTTATTGCTGTTTCAATGATTTTACTTCACATTTTCTAAACTGTTATTGTCGACTGATTTCACTTGTAAATTTTAACTACATTTCTTCCATATTCTATGTTGTTGCTGGCAATTACTGGCCAGCAATTTAATTAGCGTGCATCTCGCACAAGTACTGCTGGGTAACTGGGCAGATAACATGGCGGATTTTTTACTAGTGGAAACTGTTATTACGTCATCATATCTATTGTTTCGCGGTGATGACGGTATTGTGTTACATCGCAACGATTACGTTTTATATATTTTGATAATGTTTTAGGAGTGTCCTGTTTGTTGCTTGTTATGCGTTGCTGATAATCGGCACGTACACCAGTGACCTTGACGCCAAATCGACGGAGCGAACTGCGTTGTATCATTTTGGGAAACTTTTGCTTTCACATATTTGCTTACATTTGAATAAAAATAAAAATTATATTTCCCTGTACCCACAAATTCCTATACTGATTTAATGTACCATTACAAAACCCCCTCAATGAGAGGATTTATGGCGAAGCATAAAAACTCTCATTGACACATTCATACTTCCTCAAGGGATCAGCAAGGATATATCGCCACAGCCCCCTGTGGTGTTTATATACAAAGAAATATTGCTAACTTACCCTTGGTCCAGTGACTGTGACCGTAACTGCATGACCTTACTGGACTTCTCTTGCGAGATCCCAACACTGAAGGCCAGTCAGGCGCTTGATGTTCCTGCTCTGACGCGCTGGCCAGCTCAGGACCGCCGCCACAGCATCACCAAACTCTGAAACATCCAAATAAAATCAAATAGTTGCCTTGTATACTGCCATATCCACAACTGATCTGTCTCCCTTTAGCTGCATTGGTTTACGTTAATAAGCATTGGTTTTATTTTTAATGACTAACTTCTCTAACACAGAGATAAAACAAGAAATATAATAGAGGTCTCTTTCTCTTTTGCATTCCTACATTTTATCAAAGTTTTGACTCCAGTCAATAATATTTTACCTCTTTCCAACACAAGAAAATATACTCTTACACTAAGGCAATAACATGTAAAATAATTCCTTAAGTTTAACAAAATAAACACAATTTATCTATGTATCTATTATATAGAATCCTAAACACAAATTCATTATGGCAAACAATCTAGCTTTTTAAATTCATTGATCTGCTTTCCTGATACTAATACTTCTTCAAAAAGAATCATAATTACCTTTTATGCTTGACACCAGTATCAATGTCATCTATTTAATATTTATTTAACGTTACTACCCCTGTAGCAACCTCCTCACCACACACACTATGACCATACAACATAATATAACATTATAAAACATATACATTGTTACATTTACATTACACAATTCACATTTAAAATAACTTGTATAAAAATTACAAACATTATAATATCATTTCCATCAACTCTTTTATTTCAAATTTTTAATTATTCATTATTGTACCATTATTCTCTAAAAAATTCAAATTTATTATTAACATTCATGTTACATCACATTTCATTTCTTATTACATTTCTACTATGAATTCCCTATTATTTACCATTTTCATTATCAATTAGTTTGGGTGACCCTCCATTATTCACCATGATTTGACTTATTAAACTGGCATTTGTATCTATAATCTTACTCCTTTTCTTCCTACTAACAATCCCTAACTGAATTACATAGGGTGACACCAATCTCTCAATAATAACCCCCTTCAGCACTAATTCCACTTATACCATTCTCCTCTTTTATAATCAAATATCTATTACCCTCTTTGTATCTAGGATGTGTGTTCCCGACCTTGGCAATTCCATTCGTCACCTTCAGCCCTTCCTATAATCTTGGCAATCACTCCTCGATCCTTCACAATTCCCTGCCCAACGACGCACGTTGGTCACTCCTTACCACCTCACTTCCATCTACAAAATCTCACCAGCAACTATTTACTCTCTAATTACATTACTCTCTCTTTACATATAATAACTCCCTCTACTGTGTCCCTACTATTACCCTGTTTCTGTATTACATATTTAAAAATTCTTATTTCATCTAACTCCCAATTAAAGTTAACATTAACGAACTCAGATGCGTTATTTAAATACTCATTACCCAAACTCTATCTTTTATAATATTTCACCTTAATATGATCCTGGAAAATTTATCACTTACCTCCTAACAATAAAGTAACTTAACATCCAAACATATGACTTTTAATCATTTACTACTCATTAGATAATCTAAATCTCATAAAATCATTTAACTTCATTATCAAATCTCTTTTATACAACAATAATTAATTAATCTTCAATTACTTAGTTCAATCAATTTTACAACACAAAATTACTTTAATTACCTTAGACTTCACAATTATTCTCATTATTTATTTAGTAAAAAAATATTATACTTTATTATTAAATCAACTGTTACCTATTACCTACATGGTTCACATAAAAATATACATAATACACAACATAATTTATACACAATCACCTTTAACATTGACACATAAAAGTATACAAACCAACTTATTATTTGTTATCATTGACCGAATATCGTTTCACAAGACAATCCATTTCAAAACCACACTGTTCACATAGTTGATTGTTCATACACAATAAAACACTTAACCTCCATCATCATATAACCATCTAATTTTAAGTCTATACAAGTCATTTATTATCGAATACATTATATTATTACCATCAATATAATACTTATCGAATTCTTCATATATTTCCACAATACTATTTGAATTAATATGCTTATTCCATATTACTTCATAATGTAACATGTCACCATAGAGTACGGTCCTGTCACTCTTATTATGATTATTCATAATCAGGTAAATTAATAATTCATTGTTATCAACATCATCCCCTACTGCTGCTATATCAGCTTCAATACAAGGTACGTATTCAATATAATTACCAGCTCTCTCTACTTCTAACCTTTCTACAAATTCTTCATAATTTCTATTCACCTTCAATAATTTTATCTCTCTATCTACCCACAACTCTCTCTCTAAATATATCTCACCATAACACCAAGTCACACTCTCTCTCTCTCAATATATGCAGGGGACACTACAACTTTATTGCTGCACCAACTATCAGGTGCACAAAAATTCCAGGGACGGTTATTTGCAGACCATATGTCTTCCAAATACGCTAGTGACGCCTTTTCTTCACCCCCGACTACAACATCACGGGAAAAATTTACCCCCTGCAACCCCTCTACATGTATATTCTCTCCACTTTCTCTCTGACTCATCAGCACAAACTAACATTCCAACATTATATTCTACTCCCTCTACAATTTCATCATCACTATCAATATTCACACCATTATTTTCTAACACCATATTTTTGTTTATATCATTGTTATCACTTATGAACTCATTATTCAAATCATCATTATTACTCACCTTGTTATTAATTCTTCCTTCCTTACTTTTCCTCCTATTGTTACTGCTACTTACCTTCTTATTCCTTATCTGATTTAATTTCTCGTCTAATCTTTTATTCATTCCGCCAAATTGTTTATTAAAATAAAATGTTTGTCTCTTAATTTTGTTTTTCACTTCATCAAACTTTACATTCTGTCCATTAAATTTTTCATCGAGTTTATTAAATTTCTCATCAAACTTTACACTCTGTGCATTAAAAAGCATTTGCATCATTTTCATTAGTTCATTACCTTCAGCCTTTTTAGTCGGGACTGCCGTTGAGTGAATTCCTTCACTCATGATTTGCGACTCATTCACGCTTATTTGGCTTTCATTTACAATGTCAGTGAGGCTGACATTTTCGTTATTGTTTGCCATTTAGAGTTTTAAAAATATATTTAAAATATTACTGTATATCTACCATATACTCGACACAACATAACCTAAATTCTTACGTATCGCGCTATACATTAACCCAATAACCGTTCTGTCTCTTATTCCGGCTTATTTATATAAAATTTTATTTATATAATGTCCCAGTTCGGGCGCCATTTGTTAATAAACTCACTCATGATTATATTTTTACGTGACTTACCTGGTGAGATCTGATTAACACTTATTTGTTGACATACTGATTCAGGCGCCATTGTTGTGTTACCAACATTACGTATTTTTTGCGTTCGGGTCCAAGGTTCTTTTTAAGCGATGCTGAGATTGAACGGTTATCAGAAATGATAGACGCTAATATTTCTATTGACAACTGGTAATTTAATTTCAAACATTTTGGAAATACAACACACATAAAAACAAAATGGATGCTTGTTTCTTTAGCAAGCCCAAAACAAAATGGCCGTGAAACACTTTCGCTGCCTGAGCATTACATGCGCCTTGATTACATAATATATTTTAAGTTTAAGTTACTATCAAGTGGTTTTAAAATTTACTGCAGTTTGCTCTTTCTCATAGTTACTTTTCTGATCACGTAACTTGAACCAATGCTTAGTGATCTGGTTCTAGGCATATACCGGTATACAAGCTTACATTCACACACACACACACACACACACACACACACACACACACACACACTACTGAAAAGTGGTACATTTTGTTTAATCTGAGCTCAAACATTTATAGATTATTGGACTTAAAATCTTGAAGTTCTACTTTTGGAATCTAAATGATAGTTGATGATAATCGGACGTCCCTCATGGTTCCTCATGTGATTGCCGAATTATTGAAAGTCTTTCTGTTATTGCTGTTTCAATGATTTTACTTCACATTTTCTAAACTGTTATTGTCGACTGATTTCACTTGTAAATTTTAACTACATTTCTTCCATATTCTATGTTGTTGCTGGCAATTACTGGCCAGCAATTTAATTAGCGTGCATCTCGCACAAGTACTGCTGGGTAACTGGGCAGATAACATGGCGGATTTTTTACTAGTGGAAACTGTTATTACGTCATCATATCTATTGTTTCGCGGTGATGACGGTATTGTGTTACATCGCAACGATTACGTTTTATATATTTTGATAATGTTTTAGGAGTGTCCTGTTTGTTGCTTGTTATGCGTTGCTGATAATCGGCACGTACACCAGTGACCTTGACGCCAAATCGTCGGAGCGAACTGCGTTGTATCATTTTGGGAAACTTTTGCTTTCACATATTTGCTTACATTTGAATAAAAATTAAAATTATATTTCCCTGTACCCACAAATTCCTATACTGATTTAATGTACCATTACAAAACCCCCTCAATGAGAGGATTTATGGCGAAGCATAAAAACTCTCATTGACACATTCATACTTCCTCAAGGGATCAGCAAGGATATATCGCCACAGCCCCCTGTGGTGTTTATATACAAAGAAATATTGCTAACTTACCCTTGGTCCAGTGACTGTGACCGTAACTGCATGACCTTACTGGACTTCTCTTGCGAGATCCCAACACTGAAGGCCAGTCAGGCGCTTGATGTTCCTGCTCTGACGCGCTGGCCAGCTCAGGACCGCCGCCACAGCATCACCAAACTCTGAAACATCCAAATAAAATCAAATAGTTGCCTTGTATACTGCCATATCCACAACTGATCTGTCTCCCTTTAGCTGCATTGGTTTACGTTAATAAGCATTGGTTTTATTTTTAATGACTAACTTCTCTAACACAGAGATAAAACAAGAAATATAATAGAGGTCTCTTTCTCTTTTGCATTCCTACATTTTATCAAAGTTTTGACTCCAGTCAATAATATTTTACCTCTTTCCAACACAAGAAAATATACTCTTACACTAAGGCAATAACATGTAAAATAATTCCTTAAGTTTAACAAAATAAACACAATTTATCTATGTATCTATTATATAGAATCCTAAACACAAATTCATTATGGCAAACAATCTAGCTATTTAAAATTCATTGATCTGCTTTCCTGATACTAATACTTCTTCAAACAGAATCATAATTACCTTTTATGCTTGACACCAGTATCAATGTCATCTATTTAATATTTATTTAACGTTACTACCCCTGTAGCAACCTCCTCACCACACACACTATGACCATACAACATAATATAACATTATAAAACATTAACATTGTTACATTTACATTACACAATTCACATTTAAAATAACTTGTATAAAAATTACAAACATTATAATATCATTTCCATCAACTCTTTTATTTCAAATTTTTAATTATTCATTATTGTACCATTATTCTCTAAAAAATTCAAATTTATTATTAACATTCATGTTACATCACATTTCATTTCTTATTACATTTCTACTATGAATTCCCTATTATTTACCATTTTCATTATCAATTAGTTTGGGTGACCCTCCATTATTCACCATGATTTGACTTATTAAACTGGCATTTGTATCTATAATCTTACTCCTTTTCTTCCTACTAACAATCCCTAACTGAATTACATAGGGTGACACCAATCTCTCAATAATAAACCCCTTCATCACTAATTCCACTTATACCATTCTCCTCTTTTATAATCAAATATCTAATACCCTCTTTGTATCTAGGATGTGTGTTCCCGACCTTGGCAATTCCATTCGTCACCTTCAGCCCTTCCTATAATCTTGGCAATCACTCCTCGATCCTTCACAATTCCCTGCCCAACGACGCACGTTGGTCACTCCTTACCACCTCACTTCCATCTACAAAATCTCACCAGCAACTATTTACTCTCTAATTACATTACTCTCTCTTTACATATAATAACTCCCTCTACTGTTTCCCTACTATTACCCTGTTTCTGTATTACATATTTCAAAATTCTTATTTCATCTAACTCCCAATTAAAGTTAACATTAACGAACTCAGATGCGTTATTTAAATACTCATTACCCAAACTCTATCTTTTATAATATTTCACCTTAATATGATCCTGGAAAATTTATCACTTACCTCCTAACAATAATGTAACTTAACATCCAAACATATGACTTTTAATCATTTACTACTCATTAGATAATCTAAATCTCATAAAATCATTTAACTTCATTATCAAATCTCTTTTATACAACAATAATTAATTAATCTTCAATTACTTAGTTCAATCAATTTTACAACACAAAATTACTTAATTACCTTAGACTTCACAATTATTCTCATTATTTATTTAGTAAAAAAATATTATACTTTATTATTAAATCAACTGTTACCTATTACCTATATGGTTCACATAAAAATATACATAATACACAACATAATTTATACACAATCACCTTTAACATTGACACATAAAAATATACAAACCAACTTATTATTTGTTATCATTGACCGAATATCGTTTCACAAGACAATCCATTTCAAAACCACACTGTTCACATAGTTGATTGTTCATACACAATAAAACACTTAACCTCCATCATCATATAACCATCTAATTTTAAGTCTATACAAGTCATTTATTATCGAATACATTATATTATTACCATCAATATAATACTTATCGAATTCTTCATATATTTCCACAATACTATTTGAATTAATATGCTTATTCCATATTACTTCATAATGTAACATGTCACCATAGAGTACGGTCCTGTCACTCTTATTATGATTATTCATAATCAGGTAAATTAATAATTCATTGTTATCAACATCATCCCCTACTGCTGCTATATCAGCTTCAATACAAGGTACGTATTCAATATAATTACCAGCTCTCTCTACTTCTAACCTTTCTACAAATTCTTCATAATTTCTATTCACCTTCAATAATTTTATCTCTCTATCTACCCACAACTCTCTCTCTAAATATATCTCACCATAACACCAAGTCACACTCTCTCTCTCTCAATATATGCAGGGGACACTACAACTTTATTGCTGCACCAACTATCAGGTGCACAAAAATTCCAGGGACGGTTATTTGCAGACCATATGTCTTCCAAATACGCTAGTGACGCCTTTTCTTCACCCCCGACTACAACATCACGGGAAAAATTTACCCCCTGCAACCCCTCTACATGTATATTCTCTCCACTTTCTCTCTGACTCATCAGCACAAACTAACATTCCAACATTATATTCTACTCCCTCTAAAATTTCATCATCACTATCAATATTCACACCATTATTTTCTAACACCATATTTTTGTTTATATCATTGTTATCACTTATGAACTCATTATTCAAATCATCATTATTACTCACCTTGTTATTAATTCTTCCTTCCTTACTTTTCCTCCTATTGTTACTGCTACTTACCTTCTTATTCCTTATCTGATTTAATTTCTCGTCTAATCTTTTATTCATTCCGCCAAATTGTTTATTAAAATAAAATGTTTGTCTCTTAATTTTGTTTTTCACTTCATCAAACTTTACATTCTGTCCATTAAATTTTTCATCGAGTTTATTAAATTTCTCATCAAACTTTACACTCTGTGCATTAAAAAGCATTTGCATCATTTTCATTAGTTCATTACCTTCAGCCTTTTTAGTCGGGACTGGCGTTGAGTGAATTCCTTCACTCATGATTTGCGACTCATTCACGCTTATTTGGCTTTCATTTACAATGTCAGTGAGGCTGACATTTTCGTTATTGTTTGCCATTTAGAGTTTTAAAAATATATTTAAAATATTACTGTATATCTACCATATACTCGACACAACATAACCTAAATTCTTACGTATCGCGCTATACATTAACCCAATAACCGTTCTGTCTCTTATTCCGGCTTATTTATATAAAATTTTATTTATATAATGTCCCAGTTCGGGCGCCATTTGTTAATAAACTCACTCATGATTATATTTTTACGTGACTTACCTGGTGAGATCTGATTAGCACTTATTTGTTGACATACTGATTCAGGCGCCATTGTTGTGTTACCAACATTACGTATTTTTTGCGTTCGGGTCCAAGGTTCTTTTTAAGCGATGCTGAGATTGAACGGTTATCAGAAATGATAGACGCTAATATTTCTATTGACAACTGGTAATTTAATTTCAAACATTTTGGAAATACAACACACATAAAAACAAAATGGATGCTTGTTTCTTTAGCAAGCCCAAAACAAAATGGCCGTGAAACACTTTCGCTGCCTGAGCATTACATGCGCCTTGATTACATAATATATTTTAAGTTTAAGTTACTATCAAGTGGTTTTAAAATTTACTGCAGTTTGCTCTTTCTCATAGTTACTTTTCTGATCACGTAACTTGAACCAATGCTTAGTGATCTGGTTCTAGGCATATACCGGTATACAAGCTTACATTCACACACACACACACACACACACACACACACACACTACTGAAAAGTGGTACATTTTGTTTAATCTGAGCTCAAACATTTATAGATTATTGGACTTAAAATCTTGAAGTTCTACTTTTGGAATCTAAATGATAGTTGATGATAATCGGACGTCCCTCATGGTTCCTCATGTGATTGCCGAATTATTGAAAGTCTTTCTGTTATTGCTGTTTCAATGATTTTACTTCACATTTTCTAAACTGTTATTGTCGACTGATTTCACTTGTAAATTTTAACTACATTTCTTCCATATTCTATGTTGTTGCTGGCAATTACTGGCCAGCAATTTAATTAGCGTGCATCTCGCACAAGTACTGCTGGGTAACTGGGCAGATAACATGGCGGATTTTTTACTAGTGGAAACTGTTATTACGTCATCATATCTATTGTTTCGCGGTGATGACGGTATTGTGTTACATCGCAACGATTACGTTTTATATATTTTGATAATGTTTTAGGAGTGTCCTGTTTGTTGCTTGTTATGCGTTGCTGATAATCGGCACGTACACCAGTGACCTTGACGCCAAATCGTCGGAGCGAACTGCGTTGTATCATTTTGGGAAACTTTTGCTTTCACATATTTGCTTACATTTGAATAAAAATTAAAATTATATTTCCCTGTACCCACAAATTCCTATACTGATTTAATGTACCATTACAAAACCCCCTCAATGAGAGGATTTATGGCGAAGCATAAAAACTCTCATTGACACATTCATACTTCCTCAAGGGATCAGCAAGGATATATCGCCACAGCCCCCTGTGGTGTTTATATACAAAGAAATATTGCTAACTTACCCTTGGTCCAGTGACTGTGACCGTAACTGCATGACCTTACTGGACTTCTCTTGCGAGATCCCAACACTGAAGGCCAGTCAGGCGCTTGATGTTCCTGCTCTGACGCGCTGGCCAGCTCAGGACCGCCGCCACAGCATCACCAAACTCTGAAACATCCAAATAAAATCAAATAGTTGCCTTGTATACTGCCATATCCACAACTGATCTGTCTCCCTTTAGCTGCATTGGTTTACGTTAATAAGCA
The DNA here is from genome assembly GCA_034769895.1 of Magicicada septendecula. Taxonomy (NCBI): domain Eukaryota; kingdom Metazoa; phylum Arthropoda; class Insecta; order Hemiptera; family Cicadidae; genus Magicicada; species Magicicada septendecula. Next base: position 240,382,353 of record CM068372.1, on the reverse strand, counting down.
TTGGTTTTATTTTTAATGACTAACTTCTCTAACACAGAGATAAAACAAGAAATATAATAGAGGTCTCTTTCTCTTTTGCATTCCTACATTTTATCAAAGTTTTGACTCCAGTCAATAATATTTTACCTCTTTCCAACACAAGAAAATATACTCTTACACTAAGGCAATAACATGTAAAATAATTCCTTAAGTTTAACAAAATAAACACAATTTATCTATGTATCTATTATATAGAATCCTAAACACAAATTCATTATGGCAAACAATCTAGCTATTTAAAATTCATTGATCTGCTTTCCTGATACTAATACTTCTTCAAACAGAATCATAATTACCTTTTATGCTTGACACCAGTATCAATGTCATCTATTTAATATTTATTTAACGTTACTACCCCTGTAGCAACCTCCTCACCACACACACTATGACCATACAACATAATATAACATTATAAAACATTAACATTGTTACATTTACATTACACAATTCACATTTAAAATAACTTGTATAAAAATTACAAACATTATAATATCATTTCCATCAACTCTTTTATTTCAAATTTTTAATTATTCATTATTGTACCATTATTCTCTAAAAAATTCAAATTTATTATTAACATTCATGTTACATCACATTTCATTTCTTATTACATTTCTACTATGAATTCCCTATTATTTACCATTTTCATTATCAATTAGTTTGGGTGACCCTCCATTATTCACCATGATTTGACTTATTAAACTGGCATTTGTATCTATAATCTTACTCCTTTTCTTCCTACTAACAATCCCTAACTGAATTACATAGGGTGACACCAATCTCTCAATAATAAACCCCTTCATCACTAATTCCACTTATACCATTCTCCTCTTTTATAATCAAATATCTATTACCCTCTTTGTATCTAGGATGTGTGGTCCCGACCTTGGCAATTCCATTCGTCACCTTCAGCCCTTCCTATAATCTTGGCAATCACTCCTCGATCCTTCACAATTCCCTGCCCAACGACGCACGTTGGTCACTCCTTACCACCTCACTTCCATCTACAAAATCTCACCAGCAACTATTTACTCTCTAATTACATTACTCTCTCTTTACATATAATAACTCCCTCTACTGTGTCCCTACTATTACCCTGTTTCTGTATTACATATTTCAAAATTCTTATTTCATCTAACTCCCAATTAAAGTTAACATTAACGAACTCAGATGCGTTATTTAAATACTCATTACCCAAACTCTATCTTTTATAATATTTCACCTTAATATGATCCTGGAAAATTTATCACTTACCTCCTAACAATAATGTAACTTAACATCCAAACATATGACTTTTAATCATTTACTACTCATTAGATAATCTAAATCTCATAAAATCATTTAACTTCATTATCAAATCTCTTTTATACAACAATAATTAATTAATCTTCAATTACTTAGTTCAATCAATTTTACAACACAAAATTACTTAATTACCTTAGACTTCACAATTATTCTCATTATTTATTTAGTAAAAAAATATTATACTTTATTATTAAATCAACTGTTACCTATTACCTATATGGTTCACATAAAAATATACATAATACACAACATAATTTATACACAATCACCTTTAACATTGACACATAAAAATATACAAACCAACTTATTATTTGTTATCATTGACCGAATATCGTTTCACAAGACAATCCATTTCAAAACCACACTGTTCACATAGTTGATTGTTCATACACAATAAAACACTTAACCTCCATCATCATATAACCATCTAATTTTAAGTCTATACAAGTCATTTATTATCGAATACATTATATTATTACCATCAATATAATACTTATCGAATTCTTCATATATTTCCACAATACTATTTGAATTAATATGCTTATTCCATATTACTTCATAATGTAACATGTCACCATAGAGTACGGTCCTGTCACTCTTATTATGATTATTCATAATCAGGTAAATTAATAATTCATTGTTATCAACATCATCCCCTACTGCTGCTATATCAGCTTCAATACAAGGTACGTATTCAATATAATTACCAGCTCTCTCTACTTCTAACCTTTCTACAAATTCTTCATAATTTCTATTCACCTTCAATAATTTTATCTCTCTATCTACCCACAACTCTCTCTCTAAATATATCTCACCATAACACCAAGACACACTCTCTCTCTCTCAATATATGCAGGGGACACTACAACTTTATTGCTGCACCAACTATCAGGTGCACAAAAATTCCAGGGACGGTTATTTGCAGACCATATGTCTTCCAAATACGCTAGTGACGCCTTTTCTTCACCCCCGACTACAACATCACGGGAAAAATTTACCCCCTGCAACCCCTCTACATGTATATTCTCTCCACTTTCTCTCTGACTCATCAGCACAAACTAACATTCCAACATTATATTCTACTCCCTCTAAAATTTCATCATCACTATCAATATTCACACCATTATTTTCTAACACCATATTTTTGTTTATATCATTGTTATCACTTATGAACTCATTATTCAAATCATCATTATTACTCACCTTGTTATTAATTCTTCCTTCCTTACTTTTCCTCCTATTGTTACTGCTACTTACCTTCTTATTCCTTATCTGATTTAATTTCTCGTCTAATCTTTTATTCATTCCGCCAAATTGTTTATTAAAATAAAATGTTTGTCTCTTAATTTTGTTTTTCACTTCATCAAACTTTACATTCTGTCCATTAAATTTTTCATCGAGTTTATTAAATTTCTCATCAAACTTTACACTCTGTGCATTAAAAAGCATTTGCATCATTTTCATTAGTTCATTACCTTCAGCCTTTTTAGTCGGGACTGGCGTTGAGTGAATTCCTTCACTCATGATTTGCGACTCATTCACGCTTATTTGGCTTTCATTTACAATGTCAGTGAGGCTGACATTTTCGTTATTGTTTGCCATTTAGAGTTTTAAAAATATATTTAAAATATTACTGTATATCTACCATATACTCGACACAACATAACCTAAATTCTTACGTATCGCGCTATACATTAACCCAATAACCGTTCTGTCTCTTATTCCGGCTTATTTATATAAAATTTTATTTATATAATGTCCCAGTTCGGGCGCCATTTGTTAATAAACTCACTCATGATTATATTTTTACGTGACTTACCTGGTGAGATCTGATTAACACTTATTTGTTGACATACTGATTCAGGCGCCATTGTTGTGTTACCAACATTACGTATTTTTTGCGTTCGGGTCCAAGGTTCTTTTTAAGCGATGCTGAGATTGAACGGTTATCAGAAATGATAGACGCTAATATTTCTATTGACAACTGGTAATTTAATTTCAAACATTTTGGAAATACAACACACATAAAAACAAAATGGATGCTTGTTTCTTTAGCAAGCCCAAAACAAAATGGCCGTGAAACACTTTCGCTGCCTGAGCATTACATGCGCCTTGATTACATAATATATTTTAAGTTTAAGTTACTATCAAGTGGTTTTAAAATTTACTGCAGTTTGCTCTTTCTCATAGTTACTTTTCTGATCACGTAACTTGAACCAATGCTTAGTGATCTGGTTCTAGGCATATACCGGTATACAAGCTTACATTCACACACACACACACACACACACACACACACACACACACACACACTACTGAAAAGTGGTACATTTTGTTTAATCTGAGCTCAAACATTTATAGATTATTGGACTTAAAATCTTGAAGTTCTACTTTTGGAATCTAAATGATAGTTGATGATAATCGGACGTCCCTCATGGTTCCTCATGTGATTGCCGAATTATTGAAAGTCTTTCTGTTATTGCTGTTTCAATGATTTTACTTCACATTTTCTAAACTGTTATTGTCGACTGATTTCACTTGTAAATTTTAACTACATTTCTTCCATATTCTATGTTGTTGCTGGCAATTACTGGCCAGCAATTTAATTAGCGTGCATCTCGCACAAGTACTGCTGGGTAACTGGGCAGATAACATGGCGGATTTTTTACTAGTGGAAACTGTTATTACGTCATCATATCTATTGTTTCGCGGTGATGACGGTATTGTGTTACATCGCAACGATTACGTTTTATATATTTTGATAATGTTTTAGGAGTGTCCTGTTTGTTGCTTGTTATGCGTTGCTGATAATCGGCACGTACACCAGTGACCTTGACGCCAAATCGTCGGAGCGAACTGCGTTGTATCATTTTGGGAAACTTTTGCTTTCACATATTTGCTTACATTTGAATAAAAATTAAAATTATATTTCCCTGTACCCACAAATTCCTATACTGATTTAATGTACCATTACAAAACCCCCTCAATGAGAGGATTTATGGCGAAGCATAAAAACTCTCATTGACACATTCATACTTCCTCAAGGGATCAGCAAGGATATATCGCCACAGCCCCCTGTGGTGTTTATATACAAAGAAATATTGCTAAATTACCCTTGGTCCAGTGACTGTGACCGTAACTGCATGACCTTACTGGACTTCTCTTGCGAGATCCCAACACTGAAGGCCAGTCAGGCGCTTGATGTTCCTGCTCTGACGCGCTGGCCAGCTCAGGACCGCCGCCACAGCATCACCAAACTCTGAAACATCCAAATAAAATCAAATAGTTGCCTTGTATACTGCCATATCCACAACTGATCTGTCTCCCTTTAGCTGCATTGGTTTACGTTAATAAGCATTGGTTTTATTTTTAATGACTAACTTCTCTAACACAGAGATAAAACAAGAAATATAATAGAGGTCTCTTTCTCTTTTGCATTCCTACATTTTATCAAAGTTTTGACTCCAGTCAATAATATTTTACCTCTTTCCAACACAAGAAAATATACTCTTACACTAAGGCAATAACATGTAAAATAATTCCTTAAGTTTAACAAAATAAACACAATTTATCTATGTATCTATTATATAGAATCCTAAACACAAATTCATTATGGCAAACAATCTAGCTATTTAAAATTCATTGATCTGCTTTCCTGATACTAATACTTCTTCAAACAGAATCATAATTACCTTTTATGCTTGACACCAGTATCAATGTCATCTATTTAATATTTATTTAACGTTACTACCCCTGTAGCAACCTCCTCACCACACACACTATGACCATACAACATAATATAACATTATAAAACATTAACATTGTTACATTTACATTACACAATTCACATTTAAAATAACTTGTATAAAAATTACAAACATTATAATATCATTTCCATCAACTCTTTTATTTCAAATTTTTAATTATTCATTATTGTACCATTATTCTCTAAAAAATTCAAATTTATTATTAACATTCATGTTACATCACATTTCATTTCTTATTACATTTCTACTATGAATTCCCTATTATTTACCATTTTCATTATCAATTAGTTTGGGTGACCCTCCATTATTCACCATGATTTGACTTATTAAACTGGCATTTGTATCTATAATCTTACTCCTTTTCTTCCTACTAACAATCCCTAACTGAATTACATAGGGTGACACCAATCTCTCAATAATAAACCCCTTCATCACTAATTCCACTTATACCATTCTCCTCTTTTATAATCAAATATCTATTACCCTCTTTGTATCTAGGATGTGTGGTCCCGACCTTGGCAATTCCATTCGTCACCTTCAGCCCTTCCTATAATCTTGGCAATCACTCCTCGATCCTTCACAATTCCCTGCCCAACGACGCACGTTGGTCACTCCTTACCACCTCACTTCCATCTACAAAATCTCACCAGCAACTATTTACTCTCTAATTACATTACTCTCTCTTTACATATAATAACTCCCTCTACTGTGTCCCTACTATTACCCTGTTTCTGTATTACATATTTCAAAATTCTTATTTCATCTAACTCCCAATTAAAGTTAACATTAACGAACTCAGATGCGTTATTTAAATACTCATTACCCAAACTCTATCTTTTATAATATTTCACCTTAATATGATCCTGGAAAATTTATCACTTACCTCCTAACAATAATGTAACTTAACATCCAAACATATGACTTTTAATCATTTACTACTCATTAGATAATCTAAATCTCATAAAATCATTTAACTTCATTATCAAATCTCTTTTATACAACAATAATTAATTAATCTTCAATTACTTAGTTCAATCAATTTTACAACACAAAATTACTTAATTACCTTAGACTTCACAATTATTCTCATTATTTATTTAGTAAAAAAATATTATACTTTATTATTAAATCAACTGTTACCTATTACCTATATGGTTCACATAAAAATATACATAATACACAACATAATTTATACACAATCACCTTTAACATTGACACATAAAAATATACAAACCAACTTATTATTTGTTATCATTGACCGAATATCGTTTCACAAGACAATCCATTTCAAAACCACACTGTTCACATAGTTGATTGTTCATACACAATAAAACACTTAACCTCCATCATCATATAACCATCTAATTTTAAGTCTATACAAGTCATTTATTATCGAATACATTATATTATTACCATCAATATAATACTTATCGAATTCTTCATATATTTCCACAATACTATTTGAATTAATATGCTTATTCCATATTACTTCATAATGTAACATGTCACCATAGAGTACGGTCCTGTCACTCTTATTATGATTATTCATAATCAGGTAAATTAATAATTCATTGTTATCAACATCATCCCCTACTGCTGCTATATCAGCTTCAATACAAGGTACGTATTCAATATAATTACCAGCTCTCTCTACTTCTAACCTTTCTACAAATTCTTCATAATTTCTATTCACCTTCAATAATTTTATCTCTCTATCTACCCACAACTCTCTCTCTAAATATATCTCACCATAACACCAAGACACACTCTCTCTCTCTCAATATATGCAGGGGACACTACAACTTTATTGCTGCACCAACTATCAGGTGCACAAAAATTCCAGGGACGGTTATTTGCAGACCATATGTCTTCCAAATACGCTAGTGACGCCTTTTCTTCACCCCCGACTACAACATCACGGGAAAAATTTACCCCCTGCAACCCCTCTACATGTATATTCTCTCCACTTTCTCTCTGACTCATCAGCACAAACTAACATTCCAACATTATATTCTACTCCCTCTAAAATTTCATCATCACTATCAATATTCACACCATTATTTTCTAACACCATATTTTTGTTTATATCATTGTTATCACTTATGAACTCATTATTCAAATCATCATTATTACTCACCTTGTTATTAATTCTTCCTTCCTTACTTTTCCTCCTATTGTTACTGCTACTTACCTTCTTATTCCTTATCTGATTTAATTTCTCGTCTAATCTTTTATTCATTCCGCCAAATTGTTTATTAAAATAAAATGTTTGTCTCTTAATTTTGTTTTTCACTTCATCAAACTTTACATTCTGTCCATTAAATTTTTCATCGAGTTTATTAAATTTCTCATCAAACTTTACACTCTGTGCATTAAAAAGCATTTGCATCATTTTCATTAGTTCATTACCTTCAGCCTTTTTAGTCGGGACTGGCGTTGAGTGAATTCCTTCACTCATGATTTGCGACTCATTCACGCTTATTTGGCTTTCATTTACAATGTCAGTGAGGCTGACATTTTCGTTATTGTTTGCCATTTAGAGTTTTAAAAATATATTTAAAATATTACTGTATATCTACCATATACTCGACACAACATAACCTAAATTCTTACGTATCGCGCTATACATTAACCCAATAACCGTTCTGTCTCTTATTCCGGCTTATTTATATAAAATTTTATTTATATAATGTCCCAGTTCGGGCGCCATTTGTTAATAAACTCACTCATGATTATATTTTTACGTGACTTACCTGGTGAGATCTGATTAGCACTTATTTGTTGACATACTGATTCAGGCGCCATTGTTGTGTTACCAACATTACGTATTTTTTGCGTTCGGGTCCAAGGTTCTTTTTAAGCGATGCTGAGATTGAACGGTTATCAGAAATGATAGACGCTAATATTTCTATTGACAACTGGTAATTTAATTTCAAACATTTTGGAAATACAACACACATAAAAACAAAATGGATGCTTGTTTCTTTAGCAAGCCCAAAACAAAATGGCCGTGAAACACTTTCGCTGCCTGAGCATTACATGCGCCTTGATTACATAATATATTTTAAGTTTAAGTTACTATCAAGTGGTTTTAAAATTTACTGCAGTTTGCTCTTTCTCATAGTTACTTTTCTGATCACGTAACTTGAACCAATGCTTAGTGATCTGGTTCTAGGCATATACCGGTATACAAGCTTACATTCACACACACACACACACACACACACACACACACACACACACACACACTACTGAAAAGTGGTACATTTTGTTTAATCTGAGCTCAAACATTTATAGATTATTGGACTTAAAATCTTGAAGTTCTACTTTTGGAATCTAAATGATAGTTGATGATAATCGGACGTCCCTCATGGTTCCTCATGTGATTGCCGAATTATTGAAAGTCTTTCTGTTATTGCTGTTTCAATGATTTTACTTCACATTTTCTAAACTGTTATTGTCGACTGATTTCACTTGTAAATTTTAACTACATTTCTTCCATATTCTATGTTGTTGCTGGCAATTACTGGCCAGCAATTTAATTAGCGTGCATCTCGCACAAGTACTGCTGGGTAACTGGGCAGATAACATGGCGGATTTTTTACTAGTGGAAACTGTTATTACGTCATCATATCTATTGTTTCGCGGTGATGACGGTATTGTGTTACATCGCAACGATTACGTTTTATATATTTTGATAATGTTTTAGGAGTGTCCTGTTTGTTGCTTGTTATGCGTTGCTGATAATCGGCACGTACACCAGTGACCTTGACGCCAAATCGTCGGAGCGATCTGCGTTGTATCATTTTGGGAAACTTTTGCTTTCACATATTTGCTTACATTTGAATAAAAATTAAAATTATATTTCCCTGTACCCACAAATTCCTATACTGATTTAATGTACCATTACAAAACCCCCTCAATGAGAGGATTTATGGCGAAGCATAAAAACTCTCATTGACACATTCATACTTCCTCAAGGGATCAGCAAGGATATATCGCCACAGCCCCCTGTGGTGTTTATATACAAAGAAATATTGCTAAATTACCCTTGGTCCAGTGACTGTGACCGTAACTGCATGACCTTACTGGACTTCTCTTGCGAGATCCCAACACTGAAGGCCAGTCAGGCGCTTGATGTTCCTGCTCTGACGCGCTGGCCAGCTCAGGACCGCCGCCACAGCATCACCAAACTCTGAAACATCCAAATAAAATCAAATAGTTGCCTTGTATACTGCCATATCCACAACTGATCTGTCTCCCTTTAGCTGCATTGGTTTACGTTAATAAGCATTGGTTTTATTTTTAATGACTAACTTCTCTAACACAGAGATAAAACAAGAAATATAATAGAGGTCTCTTTCTCTTTTGCATTCCTACATTTTATCAAAGTTTTGACTCCAGTCAATAATATTTTACCTCTTTCCAACACAAGAAAATATACTCTTACACTAAGGCAATAACATGTAAAATAATTCCTTAAGTTTAACAAAATAAACACAATTTATCTATGTATCTATTATATAGAATCCTAAACACAAATTCATTATGGCAAACAATCTAGCTATTTAAAATTCATTGATCTGCTTTCCTGATACTAATACTTCTTCAAACAGAATCATAATTACCTTTTATGCTTGACACCAGTATCAATGTCATCTATTTAATATTTATTTAACGTTACTACCCCTGTAGCAACCTCCTCACCACACACACTATGACCATACAACATAATATAACATTATAAAACATTAACATTGTTACATTTACATTACACAATTCACATTTAAAATAACTTGTATAAAAATTACAAACATTATAATATCATTTCCATCAACTCTTTTATTTCAAATTTTTAATTATTCATTATTGTACCATTATTCTCTAAAAAATTCAAATTTATTATTAACATTCATGTTACATCACATTTCATTTCTTATTACATTTCTACTATGAATTCCCTATTATTTACCATTTTCATTATCAATTAGTTTGGGTGACCCTCCATTATTCACCATGATTTGACTTATTAAACTGGCATTTGTATCTATAATCTTACTCCTTTTCTTCCTACTAACAATCCCTAACTGAATTACATAGGGTGACACCAATCTCTCAATAATAAACCCCTTCATCACTAATTCCACTTATACCATTCTCCTCTTTTATAATCAAATATCTATTACCCTCTTTGTATCTAGGATGTGTGTTCCCGACCTTGGCAATTCCATTCGTCACCTTCAGCCCTTCCTATAATCTTGGCAATCACTCCTCGATCCTTCACAATTCCCTGCCCAACGACGCACGTTGGTCACTCCTTACCACCTCACTTCCATCTACAAAATCTCACCAGCAACTATTTACTCTCTAATTACATTACTCTCTCTTTACATATAATAACTCCCTCTACTGTGTCCCTACTATTACCCTGTTTCTGTATTACATATTTCAAAATTCTTATTTCATCTAACTCCCAATTAAAGTTAACATTAACGAACTCAGATGCGTTATTTAAATACTCATTACCCAAACTCTATCTTTTATAATATTTCACCTTAATATGATCCTGGAAAATTTATCACTTACCTCCTAACAATAATGTAACTTAACATCCAAACATATGACTTTTAATCATTTACTACTCATTAGATAATCTAAATCTCATAAAATCATTTAACTTCATTATCAAATCTCTTTTATACAACAATAATTAATTAATCTTCAATTACTTAGTTCAATCAATTTTACAACACAAAATTACTTAATTACCTTAGACTTCACAATTATTCTCATTATTTATTTAGTAAAAAAATATTATACTTTATTATTAAATCAACTGTTACCTATTACCTACATGGTTCACATAAAAATATACTTAATACACAACATAATTTATACACAATCACCTTTAACATTGACACATAAAAATATACAAACCAACTTATTATTTGTTATCATTGACCGAATATCGTTTCACAAGACAATCCATTTCAAAACCACACTGTTCACATAGTTGATTGTTCATACACAATAAAACACTTAACCTCCATCATCATATAACCATCTAATTTTAAGTCTATACAAGTCATTTATTATCGAATACATTATATTATTACCATCAATATAATACTTATCGAATTCTTCATATATTTCCACAATACTATTTGAATTAATATGCTTATTCCATATTACTTCATAATGTAACATGTCACCATAGAGTACGGTCCTGTCACTCTTATTATGATTATTCATAATCAGGTAAATTAATAATTCATTGTTATCAACATCATCCCATACTGCTGCTATATCAGCTTCAATACAAGGTACGTATTCAATATAATTACCAGCTCTCTCTACTTCTAACCTTTCTACAAATTCTTCATAATTTCTATTCACCTTCAATAATTTTATCTCTCTATCTACCCACAACTCTCTCTCTAAATATATCTCACCATAACACCAAGTCACACTCTGTCTCTCTCAATATATGCAGGGGACACTACAACTTTATTGCTGCACCAACTATCAGGTGCACAAAAATTCCAGGGACGGTTATTTGCAGACCATATGTCTTCCAAATACGCTAGTGACGCCTTTTCTTCACCCCCGACTACAACATCACGGGAAAAATTTACCCCCTGCAACCCCTCTACCTGTATATTCTCTCCACTTTCTCTCTGACTCATCAGCACAAACTAACATTCCATCATTATATTCTACTCCCTCTAAAATTTCATCATCACTATCAATATTCACACCATTATTTTCTAACACCATATTTTTGTTTATATCATTGTTATCACTTATGAACTCATTATTCAAATCATCATTATTACTCACCTTGTTATTAATTCTTCCTTCCTTACTTTTCCTCCTATTGTTACTGCTACTTACCTTCTTATTCCTTATCTGATTTAATTTCTCGTCTAATCTTTTATTCATTCCGCCAAATTGTTTATTAAAATAAAATGTTTGTCTCTTAATTTTGTTTTTCACTTCATCAAACTTTACATTCTGTCCATTAAATTTTTCATCGAGTTTATTAAATTTCTCATCAAACTTTACACTCTGTGCATTAAAAAGCATTTGCATCATTTTCATTAGTTCATTACCTTCAGCCTTTTTAGTCGGGACTGGCGTTGAGTGAATTCCTTCACTCATGATTTGCGACTCATTCACGCTTATTTGGCTTTCATTTACAATGTCAGTGAGGCTGACATTTTCGTTATTGTTTGCCATTTAGAGTTTTAAAAATATATTTAAAATATTACTGTATATCTACCATATACTCGACACAACATAACCTAAATTCTTACGTATCGCGCTATACATTAACCCAATAACCGTTCTGTCTCTTATGCCGGCTTATTTATATAAAATTTTATTTATATAATGTCCCAGTTCGGGCGCCATTTGTTAATAAACTCACTCATGATTATATTTTTACGTGACTTACCTGGTGAGATCTGATTAACACTTATTTGTTGACATACTGATTCAGGCGCCATTGTTGTGTTACCAAGATTACGTATTTTTTGCGTTCGGGTCCAAGGTTCTTTTTAAGCGATGCTGAGATTGAACGGTTATCAGAAATGATAGACGCTAATATTTCTATTGACAACTGGTAATTTAATTTCAAACATTTTGGAAATACAACACACATAAAAACAAAATGGATGCTTGTTTCTTTAGCAAGCCCAAAACAAAATGGCCGTGAAACACTTTCGCTGCCTGAGCATTACATGCGCCTTGATTACATAATATATTTTAAGTTTAAGTTACTATCAAGTGGTTTTAAACTTTACTGCAGTTTGCTCTTTCTCATAGTTACTTTTCTGATCACGTAACTTGAACCAGTGCTTAGTGATCTGGTTCTAGGCATATACCAGTATACAAACTAACATTCACACACACACTCACACACACACTACTGAAAAGTGGTACATTTTGTTTAATCTGAGCTCAAACATTTATAGATTATTAGACTTAATATCTTGAAGTTCTACTTTTGGAATCTAAATGATAGTTGATGATAATCGGACGTCCCTCATGGTTCCACACGTGATTGCTGAATTATTGAAAGTCTTTCTGTTATTGCTGTTTCACTGATTTTACTTCACATTTTCTAAACTGTTATTGTCGACTGATTTCACTTGTACATTTTAACTACATTTTTACCAAATTCTATGTTGTTGTTGGCAATTACTGGTCAGCAAGTTAATTAGCGTGCATCTCGCACAAGTACTGCTGGGTAACTGGGCAGATAACATGGCGGATTTTCCACTAGTGGAAACTGTTATTACGTCATCATATCTATTGTTTCGCGGTGATGACGGTATTGTGTTACATCGCAACGATTACGTTTTATATATTTTGATGACGTTTTAGGAGTGTCCTGTTTGTTGCTGCGTATGCGTTGCTGATAATCGGCACGTACACCAGTGACCTTGACGCCAAATCGTCGGAGCGAACTGCGTTGTATCATTTTGGGAAACTTTTGCTTTCACATATTTGCTTACATTTGAATAAAAAATAAAATTATATTTCCCTGTACCCACAAATTCCTATACTGATTTAATGTACCATTACAAAACCCCCTCAATGAGAGGATTTATGCCAAATCATAAAACTCTAATTGACACATTCATACTTCCTAAAGGGATCAGCTAGGTTATGTCGCCACAACCCCCTGTATTGTTTATATATAAAGAAATATTGCTAACTTACCCTTGGTCCAGTGATTGTGACCGTACCTGCATGACCTTAAAGGACTTCTCTTGCGAGATCCCAACACCGCAAGGCCAGTCAGGCGGTTGACGTTCCTGCTCTGACGCTCTGGCCAGCTCAGGACCGGCGCCACAGCATCACCAAACTCTGAAACATCTAAATAAAATCAAATAGTGGCCTTGTATACTGCCATATCCACAACTGATCTGTCTCCCTTTAGCTGCACTGGATTACGTTAATAAATAGTGGCTTTATTTTTAATGACTAACTTCTCTAACACAGAGATAAAACAAGAATTATAATAGAGGTCTCTTTCTCTTTTGCATTCCTACATTTTATCAAAATTTTGACTCGAGTCAATAATATTTTACCTCTTTCCAACAAGAATATGTACTCTTACACTAAGGCAATAACATGTAAAATAATTCCTTAAGTTTAACAAAATAAACACAATTTATCTATATATCTATTATGTAGAATCCTAAGCACAAATTCATTATGGCAAACAATCTAGCTATTTAAAATTTATTGATCAGCTTTCCTGATACTAATACTTCTTCAAAGCAGAATCATAATTATCTTTTATTCTTGACATCAGTATCAATGTCATCTATTTAATATTAAAAATTTTTTTAACGTTACTACCCCTGTAGCAACCTCCTCACCACACACACTATGACCATACAACATAATATAACATTATAAAACATTACCATTGAACATTAACATTGTTACATTTACATTACACAATTCACATTTAAAATAATTTGTATAAAAATTACAAACTTTATATTATCATTTCCATCAACTCTTTTATATCAAATTTTTAATTGTTCATTATTGTACCATTTTCACCAAAAAATTCAAATTTATTATTAACATTCACGTTACACCACCTTTCATTTCTTATTACATTTCTACTATGAATTCTCTATTATTTACCATTTTCATTATCACTAAGTTTGAGTGACCCTCCGTTATTCACCATGATTTGACTTATTGAACTGGCATTTATATCTATAAACTTACTCCCTTTCTTCCTACTAACAATCACTAACTGAATTACATAGGGTGACACCAATCTCTCAATAATAACCCCCTTCAGCACTAATTCCACTTATACCATTCTCCTCTTTTATAATCAAATGTCTAATACCCTCTTTGTATCTAGGATGTGTGTTTCCGACCTTGGCAATTCCATTCGTCATCTTTTGCCCTTCCTATAATCTCGGCAATCACTCCTCGACCCTTCACAATTCCCTGCCCAACGAAGCACGTTGATCACTCCTTACCACTTCCATTTACAAAATCTCACCAGCAACTATTTACTTTCTAATTACATTACTCTCTCTTTACATATAATCACTCCCTCTACTGTGTCCCTACTATTACCCTGTTTCTGTGTTACATATTTCAAAATTCTTATTTCATCTAACTCCCAATTAAAGTTAACATTGACTAACTCAGATGCGTTATTTAAATACTAATTACCCAAACTCTATCTTTTATAATATTTCACATTAATATGATCCTAGAAAATTCATCACTTACCTCCTAACAATAATGTAACTTAACATCCAAACATATCACTTTTAATCATTTACTACTCCTTAGATAATCTAAATCCCATAAAATCATTTAAATTCATTATCAAATCTCTTTTATACAACAATAATTAATTAATCTTCAATTATTTAGTTCAATCAATTTTACAACACAAAATTACTTTAATTACCTTACACTTCACAATTATTCTCTTTATTTATTTAGTCAAAAAATACTATACTTTATTATTAAATCAACTGTTACCTATTACCTACATGGTTTACATAAAAATACATATAATACACAACATAATGTAATACACAATCACCTTTAACATTGACACATAAAAATATACAATCCAACTTATTATTTGTTATCATTGACCGAAAATCGTTTCACAAGACAATCCATTTCAAAACCCCACTGTTCACATAGTTAAATGTTCATACACAAAAAACACTTAACCTCCATCATCATATAACCATCTAATTTTAAGTCTATACAAGTCATTTATTATCGAATACATTATATTATTACCATCAATATAATACTTATCGAATTCTTCATATATTTCCACAATACTATTTGAATTAATATGCTTATTCCATATTACTTCATAATGTAACATGTCACCATAGAGTACGGTCCTGTCACTCTTATTATAATTATTCATAATCAGGTAAATTAATAATTCATTGTTATCAACATTATCTCCTACTGCTGCTATATCAGCTTCAATACAAGGTACGTATTCAATATAATTACCAGCTCTCTCTACTTCTAACCTTTCTACAAATTCTTCATAATTTCTATTCACCTTCAATAATTTTATCTCTCTATCTACCCACAACTCTCTCTCTAAATATCTCTCACCATAACACCAAGACACACTCTCTCTCTCTCAATATATGCAGGGGATACTACAACTTTATTGCTGCACCAGCTATCAGGTGCACAAAAAATCCAGGGACGGCTATTTGCAGACCATGAGTCTTCCAAATACGCTAGTGACGCCTTTTCTTCACCCCCGACTACAACATCACGAACAAAATTTACCCCCTGCAACCCCTCTACCTGTATATTCTCTCCCCTTTCTCTCTGACTCATCAGCACACACTAACATTCCATCATTATATTCTACTCCCTCTAAAATTTCATCATCACTATCAATATTCACACCATTATTTTCTAACACCATATTTTTGATTATATCATTGTTATCACTTATGAACTCATTATTCAAATCATCATTATTACTCACCTTGTTATTAATTCTTTCTTCCTTACTTTTCCTCCTATTGTCACTGCTACTTACCTTCTTATTCCTCATCTGATTTAATTTCTCGTCTAACCTTTTATTCATTTCGTCAAATTGTTTATTAAAATAAAATGTCTGTCTCTTAATTTTGTTTTTCACTTCATCAAACTTTACATTCTGTTCATTAAATTTTTCATCGAGTTTATTAAATTTCTCATCAAACTTTACACTCTGTGCATTAAAAAGCATTTGCATCATTTTCATTAGTTCATTATCTTCAGCCTTTTTAGTCGGGACTGGCGTTGAGTGAATTACTTCACTCATGATTTGCGACTCATTCACGCTTATTTGGCTTTCATTTAGTATGTCAGTGAGGCTGACATTTTCGTTATTGTTTCCCATTTTAGATTTTTAAATATCTATTTAAAATATTACTGTATAACTACCATATACTCGACACAAATTAACCTAATTTCTTACGTATCGCGGTACACATTAACCCAATAACCGTTCTGTCTCTTTTGCCGACTTATTTATATAAAATATTATTTATATAAAGTCCCAGTTAGGGCGCTATTTGTTAATAAACTCACTCATGATTATATTTTTAAGTGACTTACCTGGTGAGATCTGATTAACACTTATTTGTTGACATACTGATTCAGGCGCTATTGTTGTGTTACCAACATTACGTATTTTTTGCGTTCGGGTCCAAGTTTCTTTTCAAGCGAAGCTGAGATTGAACGGTTATCAGAAATGATAGACGCTAATATTTCTATTGACAACTGGTAGCTTAATTTCAAATATTTTGGAAATACAACACACATAAAAACAAAATGTGTGCTTGTTTCTTTAGCAAGCCCAAAACAAAATGGCCGCGAATCACATTTGCTGCCTGAGCATTACATGTGCCATGATTACATAATATATTTTAAGTTTAAGTTACTATCAAGTGGTTTTAAAATTTACTGCAGTTTGCTCTTTCTCATTGGTACTTTTCCGATCACGTAACGTGAACCAATGCTTAGTGATCTGGTTCTAGGCATATACCGGTATACAAGCTTACATTCTCACACACACACACACACACACACACACACACACACACACACACACACACTACTGAAAAGTGGTACATTTTGTTTAATCTGAGCTCAAACATTTATAGAGTATTGGACTTAATATCTTGAAGTTCTACTTTTGGAATCTAAATGATAGTTGATGATAATCGGACGTCCCTCATGGTTCCTCATGTGATTGCCGAATTATTGAAAGTCTTTCTGTTATTGCTGTTTCACTGATTTTACTTCACATTTTCTAAACTCTTATTGTCGACTGATTTCACTTGTACATTTTAACTACATTTTTACCAAATTCTATGTTGTTGTTGGCAATTACTGGTCAGCAAGTTAATTAGCGTGCATCTCGCACAAGTACTGCTGGGTAACTGGGCAGATAACATGGCGGATTTTCCACTAGTGGAAACTGTTATTACGTCATCATATCTATTGTTTCGCGGTGATGACGGTATTGTGTTACATCGCAACGATTACGTTTTATATATTTTGATGACGTTTTAGGAGTGTCCTGTTTGTTGCTGCGTATGCGTTGCTGATAATCTGCACGTACACCAGTGACCTTGACGCCAATTCGTCGTAGCGAACTGCGTTGTACCATTTTGGGAAACTTTTGCTTTCACATATTTGCTTACATTTGAATAAAAA
The DNA here is from genome assembly GCA_034769895.1 of Magicicada septendecula. Lineage (NCBI taxonomy): Eukaryota > Metazoa > Arthropoda > Insecta > Hemiptera > Cicadidae > Magicicada > Magicicada septendecula. The sequence goes on along the minus strand of CM068372.1, from coordinate 240,363,988 downwards.
AAAAATTATATTTCCCTGTACCCACAAATTCCTATACTGATTTAATGTACCATTACAAAACCCCCTCAGTGAGAGGATTTATGCCAAATCATAAAACTCTAATTGACACATTCATACTTCCTAAAGGGATCAGCTAGTTTATGTCGCCACAACCCCCTGTATTGTTTATATATAGAGAAATATTGCTAACTTACCCTTGGTCCAGTGATTGTGACCGTACCTGCATGACCTTAAAGGACTTCTCTTGCGAGATCCCAACACCGCAAGGCCAGTCAGGCGGTTGACGTTCCTGCTCTGACGCTCTGGCCAGCTCAGGACCGGCGCCACAGCATCACCAAACTCTGAAACATCTAAATAAAATCAAATAGTGGCCTTGTATACTGCCATATCCACAACTGATCTGTCTCCCTTCAGCTGCACTGGATTACGTTAATAAGTAGTTGCTTTATTTTTAATGACTAACTTCTCTAACACAGAGATAAAACAAGAATTATAGTAGAGGTCTCTTCCACTTTTGCATTCCTATATTTTATCAAAAATTTGACGCCTTGCAATAATATTTTACCTCTTTCCAACAAGAATATGTACTCTTACACTAAGGCAATAACATGTAAAATAATTCCTTAAGTTTAACAAAATAAACACAATTTATCTATATATCTATTATGTAGAATCCTAAGCACAAATTCATTATGGCAAACAATCTAGCTATTTAAAATTTATTGATCAGCTTTCCTGATACTAATACTTCTTCAAAGCAGAATCATAATTATCTTTTATTCTTGACACCAGTATCAATGTCATCTATTTAATATTAAAAATTTTTTTAACGTTACTACCCTTGTAGCAACCTCCTCACTACACACACTATGACCATACAACATAATATAACATTATAAAACATTACCATTGAACATTAACATTGTTACATTTACATTACACAATTCACATTTAAAATAATTTGTATAAAAATTACAAACTTTATATTATCATTTCCATCAACTCTTTTATATCAAATTTTTAATTGTTCATTATTGTACCATTTTCACCAAACAATTCAAATTTATTATTAACATGCATGTTACACCACCTTTCATTTCTTATTACATTTCTACTATGAATTCTCTATTATTTACCATTTTCATTATCACTAAGTTTGAGTGACCCTCCGTTATTCACCATGATTTGTCTTATTGAACTGGCATTTATATCTATAACCTTACTCCCTTTCTTCCTACTAACCATCCCTAACTGAATTACATAGGGTGACACCAATCTCTCAATAATAAGCCCCTTCAGCACTAATGCCACTTATACCATTCTCCTCTTTTATAATCAAATATCGAATACCCTCTTTGTATCTAGGATGTGTGTTCCCGACCTTGGCAATTCCATTCGTCACCTTTTGCCCTTCCTATAATCTCGGCAATCACTCCTCGACCCTTCACAATTCCCTGCCCAACGACGCACGTTGATCACTCCTTACCACCTCACCCCATCCACAAAATCTCACCAGCAACTATTTACTAACTATAATTACATTACTCTCACTTTACATATAATCGCTCACTCCACTGTGTCCCTACTATTACCCTGTTTCTGTATTACATATTGTAACATGACATAAGGTAGTGAAGATACATTGATAATTAATTATAAAACAAAGAAGCTGAAGACAAGAATAAAGGTCAAGAACTTATAAACTCAGTGATTAACAACCTAATGACAAAGTGACAAATGACTAATAAACTGACGATGACTTGACTCAATAGATTGGATAAATACAAGAAGAACAATGAAACAAGGAAGAAGGAACCAAGAACCAAATGTAATCAAAAAATTGATAACGAACATTGTAATCCCTAATAACGACCATAAAATGTATGTAAACAAATGCACTAATGTAGTTAGAGTATAGATGAGATGTACCTAGGGTAATAATGACAAATAAGAAACATAGTAATGTTATGTATATTTTATTAATGAAGAAATGTACTTATAAATATAAGATAGGGAGTTAATAATAAACACACCCAAATGAATAGTGATAAATATAATCAAAACCAGTAAACAATACCCTGAGGCAAATAAAGGCCACAGTTAATAACCAAAAGTGATCATTAGTGAAGGGAAAATAAAATAAATACTTATAACCAGTAACCCCATGATGATGTTAACCTAAATAAACAACATAGTGAATAATATCAAGTGAGTGGAATAAAGAGAGTATTAATACAAAAGTGGTGACATGCAGTTATAGCATGTTACATATAAAAGTGAAAGTGAATAAATAAAAAACATTCTATGAAGGAAAAAGTGTAGTGGGTGAACATAAAAAGGTATTTTAATTAGTAGACTGTATTAGAATAACTGAAGGACCTGTGATAATCTTTATGCTAGCAAGTAAGATGAACTAATTATACTGTGTTTAATTTAAGCAATAGTTAGTAAGAATTATGAAATTAGATAGAAATGAAGTCATTGGAGTGAAAGGTAAACAAGAAAGATAGACTATGTTTTCTAGTGAAGGAATGAGGGAATAGAGTATATTGTGTAAAGTACAGTTTAATAGTAGTATAATAAGAGTTTTGTTGTTGTTTAAAAAACCAATATAATTTAATAAATTATCAGTTGAACCAGATAGTAGTAAGGAACAGAAAGATAGTTAGAAGTTTATTTCAGGCTTGAACCTGTCAAGAAAATGTTTATTGTTATAATAAGAGGTGTAGTTAGATTCACCAATTTTTATTATGTGTTTATAGTAAAAAATTATTTTAAGGTACCATATATAAAGGTAAGGAGTTACAAGAAATGTTAGATAGTAGTATAGGAAAATCTAGGCTCTAGGCCTAACAGTTAATGAAGAATTTTGTAAATTTGAGAACAATTAATAGTCCAGTATCAAATCAGAATATACCAAGTGTTTAAACAAGTTACGTAGGTATACCTAATACCAAAATATATAAATAACACCCAGTTTTAGATAAAATATATATGAAATATAAATAAGAAAAATAACAAAAATGTAAAATAGTTTACCTTTTTCTTGTCCGTCTGGTGGCCTTTTCTCTATACCACCAGACGGACAAGAAAAAGGTAAACTATTTTACTAATTATATACTATAAGTGGCTTGGATACCGAAAAACATGGATCTAAAACAAAAATGTGATTAGCTACTTAAAAGTAACCATGAGGGGTATCAAAATGATCCTTATCAAAAATTATGAACAATGGTATTCAGGTAATAAACATAGCTATTAATATAAGAAAGAAATCTTAATTTGAAGATATTTTATACATTTAAACTAAAATAAAACGTTAGAATATAACAATGACTTAAATTAACGACCAATGAGAATTAGCATAATTTATTAGGTAACCATAGCAACCGAAATTTATTGCCAAAAAACCGTTGGAATTTTCATGAATCCATTATTGACCGACGCGGAGGGCGGATGTATGCAGCTCTCAACCCAAATTTTATCATAAATAAGTAAATTTTGACTGAAATCAGAAGGAAGAAAGATAGTAATAGCCACCTATGGAACACCTGATAATCTAATTATTATTAAAATATTCACAAAATAAAATTATCAGTGGAAATTAAGAAGATTTCAGGAAACATAGCTGACGACTCATCCCGAAGGAAGATAAGGAGCGATCTACTTCAACCCAAGAAGACCAACGACTGCGGACCGAGAGGGAAGCCGAACTTTATGGAAAAACCATCTGAACGAGATTGATGAACAGCCGAAGAGGAGAAGACGACCAGATCCATCCGGAAGAAGTAGACGAGCATCGAGGAAGCCCCAACGAGAACCGATGAGTATAAAACAATAATCTCACTAAAAACGAATTCCCAATTTTTCTATCCATAATCGATATCCATATATCGAGTTTATTAAATTTCTCATCAAAATTATTAAATTTCTCATAAAACTTTACATTCTGTGCATTAAAAAGCATTTGCATTTTGCTAATAATTTTCATTAGTTCATTATCTTCAGCCTTTTTAGTCGGGACTGGCGTTGAGTGAATTCCTTCACTCATGATTTGCGACTCATGCACGCTTATTTGGCTTTCATTTACAATGTCAGTGGGGCTGACATTTTAGTTATTTTTTGCCATTTTAGAGTTTTAAATATCTATTTAAAATATTACTGTATATCTACCATTTACTCGACACAACATAACCTAATTTCTTACGTATCGCGCTACATTTTAACCCAATAACCGTTCTGTCTCTTTTGCCCGCTTATTTATATAAAATTTTATTTATATAAAGTACCAGTTCGGGCGCCATTTGTTAATAAACTCACTCATGATTATATTTTTAAGTGACTTACCTGGTGAGATCTGATTAACACTTATTTGTTGACATACTGATTCAGGCGCCATTGTTGTGTTACCAACATTACGTATTTTTTGCGTTCAGGTCCAAGGTTCTTTTTAAGCGAAGCTGAGATTGAAAGGTTATCAGAAATGATAGACGCTAATATTTCTATTCACAACTGGTAGTTTAATTTCAAACATTTTGGAAATACAACACACATAAAAACAAAATGGGTGCTTGTTTCTTTAGCAAGCCGACAACAAAATGGCCGCGAATCACTTGCGCTGCCTGAGCATTACATGCGCCTTGATTACATAATATATTTTAAGTTTAAGTTACTATCAAGTGGTTTTAAAATTTACTGCCGTTTGCTCTTTCTCATAGTTACTTTTCTGATCACGTAACGTGAACCAATGCTAAGTGATCTGGTTCTAGGCATATACCGGTATACAAGCTTACATTCTCACACACACACACACCACACACACACACCCACACACACACAACTGAAAAGTAGTACATTTTGTTTAATCTGAGCTCAAAAATTTATAGATTATTGGACTTAAAGTCTTCAAGTTCTACTTCCCTGAATCTAGATGATAGTTGATGATAATCGGACGTCCCTCATGGTTCCTCCTGTGAGTGCCGAATTATTGAAAGTCTGTCTGTTATTGCTGTTTCACTGATTTTACTTCACATTTTCTAAACTGTTATTGTCGACTGATTTCACTTGTACATTTTAACTATATTTTTACCAAATTCTATGTTGTTGCTGGCAATTACTGGTCAGCAAGTTAATTAGCGTGCATCTCGCATAAGTACTGCTGGGTAACTGGGCAGATAACATGCCGGATTTTTCACTAGTGGAAAGGGTTATTACGTCATCATATCTATTGTTTTGCGGTGATGACGGTATTGTGTTACATCGCAACGATTACGTTTTATATATTTTGATGACGTTTTAGGAGTGTCCTGTTTGTTGCTTGTTATGCGTTGCTGATAATCGGCACGTACACCAGTGACCTTGACGCCAATTCATCGTAGCGAACTGCGTTGTAGCATTTTAGGAAACTTTTGCTTTTACATATTTGCTTACATTTGAATAAAAAATAAAATTATATTTCCCTGTACCCACAAATCCCTATAATGATATAATGTACCATTACAAAACTCCCTCAATGAGAGGATTTATGCCGAAGCATAAAAATTCATACTTCCTAAAGGGATCAGCAAGGATATGTCGCCACAGCCCCCTGTAGTGTTTATATAAAAAGAAATATTGCTAACTTACCCTTGGTCCAGTGATTGTGACCGTAACTGCATGACCTTAAAGAACTTCTCTTGCGAGATCCCAACACCGCAAGGCCAGTCAGGCGCTTGACGTTCCTGCTCTGACGTGCTGGCTAGCTCAGGACCGCCGCCACAGCATCACCAAACTCTGAAACATCCAAATAAAATCAAATAGTGGCTTTGTATACTGCCATATCCACAACTGATCTGTCTCCCTTTAGCTTCATTGGTTTACGTTAATAAGCATTGGTTTTATTTTTAATGACTAACTTCTCTAACACAGAGATAAAACAAGAATTATAATAGAGGTCTCTTTCTCTTTTGCATTCCTACATATTATCAAAATGTTGACTCCAGTCAATAATATTTTACCTCTTTCCAACACAAGAAAATATACTCTTACACTAAGGCAATAACATGTAAAATAATTCCTTAAGTTTAACAAAATCAACATAATTTATCTATATATCTATTATATAGAATCCTAAACACAAATACATTATGGCAAATAATCTAGCCATTCATAGATCAGCTTTCCTGATACTAATACTTCTTCAAAGCAGAATCATAATTATCTTTTATGCTTGACACCAGTATCAATGTCATCTATTTAATATTTATTTAACGTTACTACCCCTGTAGCAACCTCCTCACCACACACACTATGACCATACAACATAATATAACATTATAAAACTTTACCATTGAACATTAACATTGTTTCATTTACATTACACAATTCACATTTAAATAATTTGTATAAAAATTACAGACATTATATTATCATTTCCATCAACTCATTTATATCAAAATTTAATTATTCATTATTGTACCATTATTCTCTAAAAAATTCAAATTTATTATTAACATTCATGTTACATCACCTTTCATTTCTTATTACATTTCTACTATGAATTCTCTATTTTTTACCATTTTTATTATCACTTAGTTTGGGTGACCCTCCGTTATTCACCATGATTTGTCTTATTGAACTGACATTTATATCTATAACCTTACTCCCTTTCTTCCTACTAACAATCCCTAACTGAATTACATAGGGTGACACCAATCTCTCAATAATAATCCCCTTCAGCACTAATTCCACTTATACCATTCTCCTCTTTTATAATCGAATATCTAATACCCTCTTTGTATCTAGGATGTGTGTTCCCGACCTTGGCAATTCCATTCGTCACCTTTTTCCCTTCCTATAATCTTGGCAATCACTCCTCGACCCTTCACAATTCCCTGCCCAACGACGCACGTTGATCACTCTTTACCACTTCACCCCCATCTACAAAATCTCACCAGCAACTATTTACTCTCTAATTACATTACTCTCTCTCTACATATAATCACTCCCTCTACTGTGTCGATACTATTACCCTGTTTCTGTATTACATATTTCAAAATTCTTATTTCATCTAACTCCCATTTAAAGTTAACATTGACTAACGCAGATGCCTTATTTAAATAGTCATTACCCAAACTCTATCTTTTATAATATTTCACTTTAATATGATCCTAGAAAATTCATCACTTACCTCCTAACAATAATGTAACTTAATATCCAAACATATCATGTTTAATCATTTACTACTCCTTAGATAATCTAAATCTCATAAAATCATTTAACTTCATTATCAAATCTCTTTTATACAACAATAATTAATTAACCTTCAATTATTTAATTCAATCAATTTTACAACACAAAGTTACTTTAATTACCTTAGACTTCACAATTATTCTCATTATTTATTTAGTCAAAAAATATTATAGTTTATTGTTAAATCAACTCTTACCTATTACGTACATGGTTTACATAAAAATACATATAATACACAAATACCTTTAACATTGACATATATTTAAATGTTCATACACAATAAAACACTTAACCTCCATCATCATATAACCATCTAATCTTAGGTCTATACAAGTCATATATTATCGAATACATTATATTATTACCATCAACATAATACTTACCTAATTCTTCATATATTTCCATAATACTATTTGAATTAATATTCTTATTCCATATTACTTCATCATGTAACATGTCATCATAGAGTATGGTCCTGTCGCCCTTAGTATAATTCTTCATAATCAGGTAAATTAATAATTCATTGTTGTCAACATCATCTCCTACTGCTGCTATATCAGCTTCAATACAAGGTACGTTGTTAAGAGTTAATGTTTGCAAATTGATTTTGCCAGGATGCTGAAAATAATGATGAGCGAGTGGCCTGTAGTTTAATACATTTATTGAAAATGAATGTTACAATTTACATTTGAATTTCAAGGTCAGCTGAGTCTTGTACGCATTATAAATTTTGAAAACCACGTTACTTAAATTTTGTTACATTGTAAGGTGAGGCGCAATTACGCAACACTCGATTCTACATTAGAATGCTGTAGGGCCTAAGGCCCACATACTTTGTCGCGACAATAAGAAAAATGAAGAAATTACAGGCCGAAGCAACAAACGCAATTACGTCTGCTGCCTTCGGACGTACGTAGCACTGTGTATAGGCCTGTTTGCTAGCGAGCGAGGCCGTAGCACATACAGAGTAGCCAACCTTTGATTATAAAATTCCCACATTACTGTCCATAGCTGCCCGCAAAAATCGAACGATTTTTTATAATACATTTTAATAATTTATATTATAAGAAAACACAATGTACGTTCTTAATAATAGATATCAACCTCAGTAAGTTGTATTGATCATTGACATTGAAATGTTAGATAACAGTTATAACATTAAACTGCTCAGAGATAAACCTCAATAATGATGATAACAGTTGAACAGGCCACAGTTGGCTTACAAACTGATTAATACATGTGTATAAATGTGCATGAATTAGCAAGACTATATACAATATAAAACATGAATAATGAATAGTCTGATAATGCTTGATGATGAATAATCGGTGGCTCATCACATGATGGGTCCGATACAAATTGCAAATATTTTATGCAAGTCATGATTGACAGTCTAAACCAGTCAAGGCCAGTTGACTTGTACATAATAGTATTGAATATAAAATGAATAGACAAAGTATTACAAAATTATGCATGTAAAAACATAGATTTAGCATAACGCTGTAATATAATAATTAAATAGTGCACGCTATACCCAGCAGTTGCAGGAATGCACAACAAATTGACATGTGAAAACAGATTATACATTGTTGAATAGTTGCAAGTACATAAGCGTAATGACATGTATGTCATAATTAAAGCATGAATAATTATATATGTGCAATACGTGATCGCAAAATACAAATACAAAATATGTGCAAAAATATGTGCGTGGCGCATAATCATAGACAGTAAATGCGGGTACAATAATGTGTTTTACATAGATACAAAGTACATGATAAAATACAATAGAAATATATGTTGCATAATTACAAGATACATGAATACAAGGCATGATGGTATAAGTGACAAGTACAGCAAATATGTTCATACAAAAATGTAATGCATGTGTTGAACAATTACAAGTAACACATAAAATTCATAGAGTAATAAAATAGCAACGCACACATATTAACAAAAAATGTGCAGCAAATATGCATACATGGTTTGTATAGCTCCAAATCCATGTGAATATTATATAACAAAATTTATGACATAAGAACAAATACCACCAATGACATGACACATAACCCATTACCAATATCAAATATAAGTATACAAAGGACAGTATATGTCTTACAAAATTATCAATACATGTAAATACAAGAATAAGTAAAGTATACCACCATGACAATATAATAAGTATAAATATAATAACATAGTGCATGGTTGTACAATTACAAGCTACATGCGAATTTAGTGTATGAGATACGCAATAATGCGATATTAACATAAAAATGTTTGTGATAACACATTTCACCAATTGAAGTCGGCCAAATTGTCAGACAATTAAGTAATGAAAGCTCGTGGCCAGGTAAAATATAGCATTGTGCTAAGTAATTACATTGACCTCGTGTCTAAGCCTCGTCCCGCGCTGGCAACAAACATAATTTGTGAATTGGTCTGCGAAAGGTGCCAACAGGCGTACGAACGTCAACTACTCTGATTAAATTGTCTGGTCCGGGAAATGTGGCTGTAATTACCCCAAATTTCCATGCTAATGGCGACAAGTTATCCTCGATCAGCAAAACCAGGTCACCAATGGAAACGTTTTCCTTTGCGAATTTACATTTATGACGTTGTTGCAGTTGGTGTAGGTAGTCGCGAGACCATGATTTCCAAATCGCTTGGACAAACCTCTGGAGAAGTTGCCAACGGCCAAGACGAGAGACGGGAACGTGTGACAAGTCAGGATCGGGTATTGCCGTTAATGGTGCACAAATTAAAAAATGGCCAGGGGTAAGTGGCACTGGATCGTTTACATCCGATGAAACGGCAAATAATGGACGTGAGTTTAGACAGGCCTCTACCTGTGACAAAACCGTAGTAAACTCCTCAAAAGTGAGTATGGACTTGCCGACAACCGGCGCAAATGATACTTCAAACTTTTTATACCGCTCTCCCAAAGACCACCAAAATGAGGTGACGAGGGGGGAATAAATGACCACTTAATACCATGAGATGTTGCAAAGGATTGGATTGATGAGGTGGCATCTTTTTTATGCCAGAGATTGTAAAGGTCATGCAAAACGTTGCGGGCCTTCCTAAAGTTCGTGCCATTGTCAGCATATAACTGGCTAGGTATGCCCCTACGGGCCATGAAGCGACTTAAGGCAGCTATAAACGCATTGGCCGTAAGGTCGGAAACCAATTCCAAATGAATGGCCCTGGTGGCTAAGCAAATGAATAAAGACATGTATGATTTGGACAGAATCCTGGATCTCTGCCCGCCATGACGAATCATGAAGGGACCACCATAATCCACTGCGCAGAATAAAAACGGCCGCGAAGGTGTAACCCTGGGAGATGGCAAAATACCAAGCCTTTGAACTTGATATTTGGTGTTAAATCTGAGACATTTGACGCATCTACGAATGATGGAACGAATGACTATCTTGGCGTTAATGATCTACCAGCGTTGACGAAGTGAATGATGGACAAGTTGAGCACCAGCGTGGAGGAGACGAATATGCTCGCTCTCGATTATAAGGCGAGTGATGTGGGCCGATGGATGCAAGACAGTAGGATGCTTATTGTCAAAGGGTAGTTACGACTGCTGTAGGCGTCCGCCAACACGTATGACGCCAAACTCATCAATAAATGGGTCCAGAGAAGACAGCTTACTTCTAATAGAGACAGAAGCCCCATCACGAAGGCAATTAAACTCAGCAGCGAAGTGGATCGACTGGGATTGTTTTATGAAGAAATTAAGAGTAGAATGAATTTCGGTGGGGGTAAATACTCCCGAGATTTTCTCTCCCCTAGAGGGTCTAGTATTTTTGATGAATCGAAACCAATAAGCGTACACGCGGGTCAGTCGGTACAACGAGGAAAAGTCCTTCGAGAGATCAGGGTAGAAATTAGAGAAAGTTTGGGGGTTTGTTTCTACTCAACAGAGCATTGAGGAAGCGACACATTAAAAGGTGAGAAAGGTGAAAAATGCCACCAAAGCGAACAATCGCGCAAAACTTTAGGGTGACATCCTCTAGAAATAATGTCAGCTGGATTATGTTGCGAATTAATATGATGCCATGTGTAGATTTCAGTGAGACGCTGAATCTCAGCAACACGATTAGCGACGTAGGTCTTCCACCTAGAGGACTGAGCATGAATCCAATAGAGAGATACCATGGAGTCGGAGTACAGGTGAACGCTATTGACAAAGGAATGGAGAGCAGGGGTGACCTTGAATAGAAGTCGCGATAACAACAAGCAAGCACAGAGTTCAATGCGACCAACGAGTCCCAATGGGTCGTAGATACCCGCTATAATTGACAGGATTTTCCTCTTAGAAATGCTTGACTCAAATGGAAATGACTTGATGTCAAACAAGAATGAATCTGTAGAGTTGTTCCAAAGAATGCCCAACGTACGCACATTGCCTTGTTTGTTTAATGGAAGTGATAAATTATTATGCTCAGTGATCACATTTGGTTCATTTGATGCCCATTTATGTAGAGTAAAGCCATATTGACTCAACAACGTACCTAAGTCAAATTTCAACTTGGTTGGATTAGAAATGGTGTCTGCACCGGTTAACAAATCATCGACATAAAAATCATTAATTATAGCTGAAGCAGCGTCAGGAAAAGAAACTTCATGATCCTTACCAATCTGAATAAGACAGCGAGTAGCCAAAAACGAAGCACTAGTAGTACCGTATGTTACAGTTCACAGCACAAAATGTTTAAACCGTTCAAGCGGAGAATTACGCCACAGAATACGTTGGTAATGACAATCGTTATCAGACACTAGAATTTGTCGATACATCTTCTCGATGTCAGTGATCAGAACATAGTTGTGTACGCGAAATCGCAAAAGAATAGAGAAAAGATCTTGTTGGACATTTGGGCCTACTAACAAAATATCATTGAGAGAAAGAACATTGGTAGTTTTGGCCGAGCCATCAAAAACGACGCGAAGTTTTATCGTGGAACTAGAATGCTTGAAAATGGCATGGTGAGGCAAATAGTAGGTATTTGAAACCTTGGAATTAACAGAACAATCGTCAGCCAGCGCCATGTGGCCAAGATCCCTATATTCTTGAATAAAATTTGCGTATTCACGCGCAAGCTCAGAATCACGCTTGAACCTGCGTTCTAAACTTAAAAATCTCGCTTCAGCGGTAGCATAGGACTCACCCAACTGGGGACTATCAGACCCGAATGGTAATGAGACAACGAACCTACCTTCATCATTACGATGGGTGGACTTAACAAAGTGTTCCTCGCAAACTGAATCGTTAATAAGGGGTGCATTATCAAGGATGGTTTCGGTCTCCCAAAATTTCTCAAGAGACGCTAAAATTTGATTATCGTTGTTTCTTGCCAAGAACGAAACAGCAGGACTCTTAGAATGACAATGTTTGGGCAGATTGCCTGCTAGAATGTAGCCTAACTTTGTTTCTTGTATAATAGGAAAGTTAGGACCACGTACATATTTGTTAGCTAGAATCAGATCTAAATAAAACTGCGCTCCTAAAAGTATGTCTATGTCAGCTGATACGTTGAAATGTGGGTCAGCAAGGAAAATGTTATCTGGGATATTAAAATGATTTATGTCGAAAGATTGTGCTGGAAGTTTATGAGTCAAGGCAGATAAGACCGCACACGGAGCGTTAAAGCTGAACCTTTTATAGCGAGAAACAATACGAATTGATGCCAAATTAGTGGCGCAACATGTCGCATTATTAATACCTGAAATTGGTATATTAGATTTAGTCAAGTTAAGTTGCAATTTTTTAGCAAATGATTCAGTAGAAAAGTTTACTTGTGACCCTGCGTCTAACAAAATTCGTGCAAGTTGTCTGTTACCAGCACGGTCGATGACGGACACAACGGCAGTAGACAAAATAACATTGTTTGCTGATTGAAGCTTAAATGAACAATAATTACTACTGCTGGCAGAACCTTGTTTTGACACGTTATTTATATGCAGCAATGTATGGTGTCGTCTGGAACAGATCTTACATGATTGTTTGACCTTACAATTAGGTGAAAAATGATCTGGTCTTAAACAATTAGTGCAGCATTTATGCTTTAATATAAATTGCCCTCGTTCCGATATGCTTAATTCGCGAAATTTGTCACACATATAAATTGGGTGACTGGCCTTGCAGCATGGGCATAAATAATTATTTGAAGTTGAATGATAACTTTTAAATGCAGTGCTGCCAGCAGAGTTTCGTAATTTATGTTTGTCAGCCTTATTATTAAATTTTAAAGTTGGTTTGTTAAGCTGCTGTCCAGCTTCTATTGGTAATGTGTTTTCTAATAATTGTCTACAGGCGTTTAAAAACTGTGTAAAGCTCTGAAAGTTTGGAAGATTTTCGGGATCTATAGACTCTTTCCATAATTTAAATGTGGAATGGTCAAGTTTTGCTGACAATAGCTGTACAGTAATGAGTTCAAATGAATCCACTGACAATTGCATAGATGTCAGCGAATTGACAGAAGACGTTATTATATTTATAAATTCTGCTAAGCTCTGTACAGAGTCTTTGATTGTAGACTTCACTTCTAGTAAATTTTGAATGTAATATTTAGCTAATATGAATTTGTTATCATATCTAGCGGACAGCAAACTTAACGCTATTGAATAGTTCTCATTACAAATAGGCAAGGCCTTAATTAGATCTAGTGGCTCATTTTTGAGAGATGAATATAAGTAATGTAGTTTTTGCACTGAAGTTAAGTCAGATCTGGCATGTACCAAGTCTAGAAATATTGAATAAAAGTGCTGCCATTCTAGAATGATGCCTGTGAAGCAGGACAAACTTAGAGGTTTTAATTGAATATTACTGGTTAATACTTGAGATTCAGTCTGAATGTTGAAAGTTTCTATTAATAGTAAGATGTTAGCTTCGGTTGAATATAAAAGTTCTTCGACCTCGACTCGGTCCTCTTGGGCAGCGTTTATGTCCTTAGAAATTAATTCAATTTCAGACTGTACCTCATCATATTTTATTGCTAAACTTTTTAGACTTTCTAGTCTAACAGTTAAAAAATGTTTAGTGTTACTGTTTTTGTCAAAATTAATTATTGCGGAATTGATTCGCACTATGGCAGACTGCAGACTTTAAGCCGCCTCTCTTTCTAACCAACACTCTTAAGCTTTCTTCCGTCATTTTACGCACCTTTTACTGATGGCGTTGATGTCGTACCTTGTGTGAGATGTCCTGCAGCGTTGAGGCCGTGGAATAGATGGCAGACACGCACGGACTGGATGGATGACTGCTCTCAACTTGGAACTGCTCAATCTGGTGTGTAGACGTTAACACGTGGATGGTCTTTTAATGGTGTTGTCTATGAGGCTCAATGACGACGACGAAAGAAATGCTGAATAACTCCCGACACGGTCGGATCAGCGAACATACTGAATCGCCTGTGATGGCCAGAAATTGAAGTGGAAAAAATGATGAGAAGCCGCTCGAAATGGTATAAGTTTGAAAGAAGGTAAAAAATTATGAATCCGGCCAGGAGGACCAAAAAAATGTTAAGAGTTAATGTTTGTAAATTGATTTTGCCAGGATGCTGAAAATAATGATGAGCGAGTGGCCTGTAGTTTAATACATTTATTGAAAATGAATGTTACAATTTACATTTGAATTGCAAGGTCAGCTAAGTCTTGTACGCATTAAAAATTTTGAAAACCACGTTAGGGAAAATGTGTTACATTGTAAGGTGAGGCGCAATTACGCAACACTCGAATCTTCATTAGAATGCTGTAGGGCCTAAGGCCCACATAATTTGTCGCGACAATAAGAAAAATGAAGAAATGACAGGCCGAAACAACAAACGCAATTACGTCTGCTGCCTTCGGACGTACGTAGCACTGTGTATAGGCCTGTTTGCTAGTGAGCGAGGCCGTAGCACGTACAGATTAGACAACCTTTGATTATAAAATTCCCACATTACTGTCCATACGTATTCAATATAATTACCAGCTTTCTCTACATCTAACCTTTCTACAAATTCTTCATAATTTCTAATCACATTCAATAATTTTATCTTTCTATCTACCCACAACTCTCTCTCTAAATATCTCTCACCATAACACCAAGTCACACACTCTCTCTCAATATATGCAGGGGACACTACAACTTTATTGCTGCACCACCTATCAGGTGCACAGAAAATCCAGGGACGGCTATTTGCAGACCATGAGTCTTCCAAATACGCTCGTGAAGCCTTTTCTTTACCACCAACTACAACATCACGGGAAACATTTACCCCCCCGCAGCCCCTATACCTGTATATTCTCTCTCCACTTTCTCTCTGACTCATCAACACACACTAACATTCCATCATTATATTCTACTCCCTCTAAAATTTCATCATCTCTATAAATATTCTCAGCATAATTTTCTAACACTATATTTTTAATTATATCATTGTTATCATTTGTGAACTCATTATTCAAATCATCATTATTACTCACCTTGTTATAAATTCTTCCTTCCTTTAGTTTTTCGTCCTATTGTCACTGCTACTTACCTTCTTAAGCGTTATCTGATTTAATTTCTCGTCTAATCTTTTATTCATTTCGTCTAATTGTTTATTAAAATAAAATGTTTGTCTCTTAATTTCGTTTTTCACTTCAACAAACGTTACATTCTGTTCATTAAATTTTACATCGAGTTCATTAAATTTCTCATCAAAATTATTAAATTTCTCATAAAACTTTACACTCTGTGCATTAAAAAGCATTTGCATCATATTCATTAGTTCATTAACTTCAGCCTTTTCAGTCGGGACTGGCGTTGAGTTAATTCCTTCACTCATGATTTGAGACTCAGTCACGCTTATTTGGCTTTCATTTACAATGTCAGTGAGGCTGACATTTTCGTTATTGTTTGCCATTTTAGAGTTTTAAATATATATTTAAAATATTACTGTATATCAACCATATACTCGACACAACATAACCTAATTTCTTATGTATCGCGCTACACATTAACCCAATAACCGTTCTGTCTCTTTTGCCGGCTTATTTATGTAAAATTTTATTTATATAAAGTCCCAGTTCGGGCGCCATTTGTTAATAAACTCACTCATGATTATATTTTAAAGTGACTTACCTGGTGAGATCTGATTAACACTTATTTGTTAACATACTGATTCAGGCGCCATTGTTGTGTTACCAACATTACGTATTTTTTGCGTTCGGGTCCAAGGTTCTTTTTAAGCGAAGCTGAGATTGAAAGGTTATCAGAAATGAGAGACGCTAACATTTCTATTGACAACTGGTAATTTAATTTCAAACATTTTGGAAATAAAACACACATAAAAACATAATGGGTGCCTGTTTCTTTAGCAAGCCCAAAACAAAATGGCCGCGAATCACTTTCGCTGCCTGAGCATTACATGTGCCTTGATTACATAATATATTTTAAGTTTAAGTTACTATCAAGTGGTTTTAAAATTTACTGCAGTTTGCTCTTTCTCATAGTTACTTTTCCGATCACGTAACGTGAACCAATGCTTAGTGATCTGGTTCTAGGCATATACCGGTATACAAGCTTACATTCTCACACACACACACACACACACACACACACACACACACACACACTACTGAAAAGTGGTACATTTTGTTTAATCTGAGCTAGAAAATTTATAGAGTATTGGACTTAATAACTTGAAGTTCTACTTTTGGAATCTAAATGATAGTTGATGATAATCGGACGTCCCTCATGGTTCCTCCTGTGATTGCCGAATTATTGAAAGTCTTTCTGTTATTGCTGTTTCACTGATTTTACTTCACATTTTCTAAACTGTTATTGTCGACTGATTTTACTTGTACATTTTAACTACATTTTTACCAAATTCTATGTTGTTGTTGGCAATTACTGGTCAGCAAGTTAATTAGCGTGCATCTCGCACAAGTACTGCTGGGTAACTGGGCAGATAACATGGCGGATTTTCCACTAGTGGAAACTGTTATTACGTCATCATATCTATTGTTTTGCGGTGATGACGGTATTGTGTTACATCGCAACGATTACGTTTTATGTATTTTGATGACGTTTTAGGAGTGTCCTGTTTGTTGCTGCGTATGCGTTGCTGATAATCGGCACGTACACCAGTGACCTTGACGCCAATTCGTCGTAGCGAACTGCGTTGTACCATTTTGGGAAACTTTTGCTTTCACATATTTGCTTACATTTGAATAAAAAATAAAATTATATTTCCCTGTACCCACAAATTCCTATAATGATTTAATGTACCATTACAAAACCCCCTCAGTGAGAGGATTTATGCCAAATCATAAAACTCTAATTGACACATTCATACTTCCTAAAGGGATCAGCAAGAATATGTCGCCACAACCCCCTGTAGTGTTTATATAAAAAGAAATATTGCTAACTTACCCTTGGTCCAGTGATTGTGACCGTACCTGCATGACGTTAATAAACGTTGGTTTTATTTTTAATGACTAACTTCTCTAACACAGAGATAAAACAAGAATTATAATAGAGGTCTCTTTCTCTTTTGCATTCCTACATTTTATCAAAATTTTGACTCGAGTCAATAATATTTTACCTCTTTCCAACACAAAAAAATATACTCTTACACTAAGGCAATAACATGTAAAATAATTCCTGAAGTTTAACAAAATAAACACAATTTATCTATATATCTATTATATAGAATCTTAAACACAAATTCATTATGGCAAACAATCTAGCTATTTAAAATTCATTGATCAGCTTTCCTGATACTAATACTTCTTCAAAGCAGAATCATAATTATCTTTTATGCTTGACACCAGTATCAATGTCATCTATTTAATATTTAATATTTATTTAACGTTACTACCCCTGTAGCAACCTCCTCACTACACACACTATGACCATTCAACATAATATAACATAATAAAACATTACCCTTGAACATTAACATTGTTACATTTACATTACACAATTCACATTTAAAATAATTTTTATAAAAATTACAAACATTATATTATCATTTCCATCAACTCTTTTATATCAAATTTTTAATTATTCATTATTGTACCATTATTCTCCAAAAAATTCAAATTTATTATTAACATTCATGTTACATCACCTTTCATTTCTTATTACATTTCTACTATGAATTCTCTATTATTTACCATTTTCATTATCACTTAGTTTGGGTGACCCTCCGTTATTCACCATGATTTGACTTATTGAACTGGCATTTATATCTATAACCTTACTCCCTTTCTTCCTACTAACAATCCCTAACTGAATTACATAGGGTGACACAAATCTCTCAATAATAACCCCCTTCAGCACTAATTCCACATATACCATTCTCCTCTTTTATAATCAAATACCTAATACCCTCTTTGTATCTAGGATGTGTGTTCCCGACCTTGGCAATTCCATTCGTCACCTTTTTCCCTTCCTATAATCTCGGCAATCACTCCTCGACCCTTCACAATTCCCTGCCCAACGACGCACGTTGATCACTCCTTACCACCTCACCACCATCTACAAAGTCTCACCAGCAACTATTTACTCTCTAATTACATTACTCTCACTTTACATATAATCACTCCCTCTACTGTGTCGATACTATTACCCTGTTTCTGTATTACATATTTCGAAATTCTTATTTCATCTAACTCTCATTTAAAGTTAACATCGACTAACTCAGATGCCTTATTTAAATACTCATTACCTAAACTCTATATTTTATAATATTTCACCTTAATATGATCCTAGAAAATTCATCACTTACCTCCTATCAATAATGTAAATTAATACCCAAATATATAATTTTTAATCATTTACTACTCCTTAGATAATCTAAATCTCATAAAATCATTTAACTTCATTATCAAATCTCTTTTATACAACAATAATTAATTAATCTTCAATTATTTAATTCAATCAATTTTACAACACAAAGTTACTTTAATTACCTTAGACTTCACAATTATTCTCATTATTTATTTAGTCAAAAAATATTATACTTTATTATTAAATCAACTCTTAACTATTACCTACATGGTTTACATAAAAATACATATAATACACAACATAATGTAATACACAAATACCTTTAACATTGAAACATAAAAATATACAATCCGACTTATTATTTGTTATCATTGACCAAAAATCGTTTCACAAGACAATCCATTTCAAAACCACACTGTTCACATAGTTAAATGTTCATACACAATAAAACACTTATCCTCCATCATCATATAACCATCTAGTCTTAAGTCTATACAAGTCATTTATTATCGAATACATTATATTATTACCATCAATATAATACTTATCTAATTCTTCATATATTTCCACAATACTATTTGAATTAATATGCATATTCCGTATTACTTCATCATGTAACATGTCATCATAGATTGTGGTCCTGTCGCCCTTAGTATAATTTTCCATAATCAGGTAAATTAATAATTCATTGTTATCAACATCATCTCCTTACTGTTGCTATTTCAGCTTCAATACGAGGTACGTATTCAATATAATTACCAGCTCTCTCTACATCTAACCTTTCTACAAATTCTTCATAATTTCTATTCACCTTAAATAATTTTATCTCTCTATCTACCCACAACTCTCTCTCTAAATATCTCTCACCATAACACCAAGTCACACTCTCTCTCTCTCTCTCTCAATATATGCAGGGGACACTACAACTTTATTGCTGCACCACCTATCAGGTGCACAAAAAATCCAGGGACGGCTATTTGCAGACCATGTGTCTTCCAAATACGCTCGTGAAGCCTTTTCTTCACCCCCAACTACAACATCACGGGACAAATTTACCCCCTGCAACCCGTGTACCTGTATATTCTCTCCACTTTCTCTCTGACTCATCAACACACACTAACATTCCATCATTATATTCTACTCCCTCTAAAATTTCATCATCACTATCAATATTCACACCATTATTTTCTAACACCACATTTTTAATTATATCATTGTTCGATATTTCGGATATCGAACCGGTCAATAATTAAGTTTCCGAGGTTGTCACTATGACTTTTGCGAAGCCGATTCATGCACCGGGCTTGAACCCGTTGTCATACGCCAACCTCTGAGCTGATCAAATCCATGAGCCGGATTCTTCGGCAGGTAGAAATCCTTTTCATGTAACCCATCCTCTTTCCAACCAGACTTTTCTGCCTGAGTGTCAGGATCAACCTTTCGTGAGAGTTCGGTAAGTCATTTTATTATTAATTATTTGTCGCTAGCAATTCTGCATGTTGCTCTGCTAAAGAGCTCACCAGAGGTTAATTTTATACTGTATGAGAAACCGTTGTACCTTCAGACTGTCAATCTTTCAAATAATATCGTACATATTATATCTACCAGAGGTTTCATGAGGTTGCTAGTTTTTTTTTCAATTTAATTGCTTGCCGTTACGAATGGGAGCACGTGTTTTGTAATTTTTTGCATGTTGCTGCTGGCCGTTTGAGTAAATGTGTTACAAGCCAGTTTTGGCTGTGCGATGATTATTTTAATTACCAACATGCGGTGCCGTTTCGTTTTTTGTGCCTGCTCGTGGTTGTTTTGCATGCTGTTAGTTTCCAAATTATATCAATTTTCGTCATTTGCATGCTGTGGCACGGAAGCACGTTGGTACGATACGCATGTGAACCATTATTTTGCGTTTAATGCTGTGGGTTGTGTTGATCAGTTTCGTCGCGTGTGTGTGGGCCGGGTGAGCAAATATTGTGTTCAAAATTTTGCACCTTGATTTTTTTGGTAATCGTTTGATTACTGGGTCAATTCCTGAGAAGTTTGTACCCATCCTGTTATGGTCTGCTTTACACGTGAAGTCGACTTGTTACGTGCTTGCGAATGTGCAAGGCGTGTGGGGGACGTTTGTTTTGAGGTTATCCGGGTTTTTCGGTATAGCCTGCCTTTATATTCAACTTTTTTCTGGAATTGGCTATTACCTTTTTTTGGTGCCGTTTATATTTTGCATATGCGCGGTATCCTGTCCATACACGCCGCGTTGACCATCAATTCTTGCATTTAATGTATCGTTAACTGTTGAATTTTTGTATATTGTACCTTGTTGTGTAATCGTGTATTTTGGTGCCCTTATTCTATTTGGTATTATACATGTTTTTGGGGTACACTTTTGTGTACCATTATTTTGCACCGTATGTGCTTTAATCTTGTGCAACTTTTGTTTTGTTCGTGCTTTTGCAATGTGTAAATCAATTTGTTGCGTGTTTTTTGAGTATGTAATTTATTGTGTTTTGTACTCTTAGCCTTTTGGATTGTGTAAATTGTATTTTGCCTTGCACTAATTTACTTTTGTATTTATTATGATCGGTATTGTTTATGAAAACTAGTTGTTTTAGAGGCCGATTTATCTCGATTACTGTTAGGCTAGGTCTGGGTAGTGACTATTGTTTAATTTCTAATTTTCTCGTTCAGGGTGGTTGTTGGTTGCGCGAAAATTTTTAAATTCAGAATGCCTGCTAAATTGTCGCTGGCAGCTTTTGACCGGACCACTTCGGTGGGAATACTTGCGCTGCAACACTTAATCAATAAGTTGGAAGGGTTGCCGCAATTGAAAGTCGTGGATCAACTTGAGGCCGGTGTCTTGGCATCCCGGTTGTCCGAAGAATATCAGGATCTTCTAGGTAAGGTAGATCCTTACCTATCGGCAGAGTCATTGCCCCAGGGATTAGACGAGGACCACATTTTTTCGGTGGCAGCTCAAATTAAAGATATTTGTGTCCGGGGAAGCGTTTTAGCGTCTAAACTAACTAAACCAGAGATACCGGTTGGTTTCGGTCGGTCTTCATCGGTAGGTGGCGGGCACTCAGGTGTTCTCGTTCATGAGTTGCCGAGACTTTCTTTACCTTGTTTTGATGGCCAGTCCAAATGTTGGTCCGAGTTTTGGTCGAAGTTTACCACATTAGTGGACGAAAGTCCTGCCCTCACCCCAAAGCAGAAATTGTTATATTTATTGACTCATCTTAAGGGTGAGGCTTATGAGAAGGTTGCCGCGCTTCCCATAGTTGACGATAGTTATCCGCTTGCACTGTCAACTCTTAAAAGCCGTTATCACAACCCTCGTTTGGCCGCCCGGGTCTATTGTACCAATCTGCTTCAATTACCAGCCGCTTCTATGCGATCAGCTGCGTCTATTAGAAAATTGGTAGACAGCTTCAATGCTAACTTTTCAGCGTTGTCAGCTCTAAACATTGCTGATATATATCAAGCAATATATTCGTCTTTTGTATTGTCAAGGCTGGATTTATCACTACATGAATGCTTTGAGGCGTCTGTTACGGACAAAGAAAATCTCCCTTCTCTAAAAGAAATTATGACATTTTTAACCGCCATGGCGGAACAAAAAGAACAGGCATCTTTGGAATCGGCTTTACCTGCTCTTCCTAGCACTAGCCACCAGAAAGCTCAGAAGGTTTCCTTTTCTAAGGCTACTCCTCTTGCGGTGTCCACGTTAGCTGCGGAGGTTACGCAACGGGATTCATCTAATTCACGTTGCCTTCATTGCGATTCCCGGACCCATGTGCTTCTCAAGTGTCCGGCGTGGTTGAGTAAGGACCCTAGGGCTCGATTTCAGAGTCTCAAGAATAAAAAATGTTGTCTTTCAAAATAAACATTCGTGATGGTGCAAAAATAGGTGCAAAACGTGTGGTTCTAAGTACCACCACACTTTACTTCATTTCAAAAATACCCGTCCGTCTCCGTCTCGTTCACAGATTTCAGAAACAGCGGAACTCAAGGCTTCGGGGTCATCGCTTGCTGACCAAGTTGATCTGTCTAGCACTACTCTGACCTTGTCTCTGCCCCATCCTGCAGGGGTTCTGTTAGCCACATGTCTAGCAGTCTTGTCGTCTCCCAATGGTGGTTATATCGTAGTTAGGGCCATCCTGGATAGCGCGTCCCATGCTTCTTTCATCACTGAAGCGTGTGCATCTCGCTTAAAGTGCGCTTGTTTTGACGCTTCAATAAGTGTCAATGGGGTAGGTGATATTGCCACCAAAGCAAAAAGGGTGTGCATCTTTCCTTGGAAACTTTAAAACGCGAGGTTGTGGCGTCTAACCATGCTTTCGTAATTCTTCCTAAGATCTCATCGGACTCACCTAGGTTTCAGGTGTTGCCTGAAGTTAAGCAGGGTACAAAAGACCTTTTGTTAGCTGACCCTACCTTCGATGTAGCAGCCCCAATTGATGCGTTGTTTGGAGCCGATATTGTTGCGGCTATTCTTTTGGAAGAGACTATTCCCTTGGGTGCAGGTTTGCCTGTTGCAGTTAGGACACGTTTTGGGTTTGTCATTATGGGTAAAGCCCCAATTTCACTTAGTTGTGCATTGACTTGTGCTAGCGGTCTCACTGGCCTTCCTTTGGATCTGGTGTCTGCGCATCAGCTTCACTGTCATTTCCACCACTTTTATCCTTCAGTCACAACATTATCAACGGATACAACCAACCTACTTGAGCAAGTTCATCGGTTTTGGGAGGTCGAAGAGCCTCCAGCTTTGCCCCACCAGTTATCTGAAGAGGATCACTTTGCTGAAAAGTTTTATATGGAGTCAACAAGTCGGTTGCCGTCGGGTCGTTACCAGGTGCGCTTGCTGTTTTTTAAAAACTCTTCTCACACTTTGGGAAATTCCCTTAAGGGAGCTATGTCTCGGTTTTTCGCAATAGAAAAGAAATTTGCGTCTAACAAGCAGTTTAAGAGCCAGTATGTGCAATTTATAACTGATTATGTTGCTCAGGGGCACATGTCGCTGGTGTCTAACCTCAATTTTCCAAAATATTTCATCCCACATCATGGTATCTTTAAGGTTAGAGGCGATACTTTAAAAAATAAGGGTGGTGTTTGACGCCAGCATGAAGACGTCCTCCGGGATTTCCTTAAATGACGTGTTATGTCTCGGGCCTAAGTTGCAGACCTTACTGTCCGATGTTTTGACTTTGTTTCGGCCTTTTAACCATGTCTTCACGTGCGACATCGAGCAAATGTATCGCCAAATTGCCATGCATCCTGATGACTCGGCTTACTTGTGTATTTTATGGCGTGAGGAGGTTACCGCCCCACTAAGGGTTTTCGCTTTGCGTACCGTTACTAACGGGCTGGCTTGCGCCCCTTTTCAGGCGTTGCGAACCTTGCAGCGGCTGGCTCAGGATGAGGCAGTTAATTTTCCTGCGGGAGCGGCGGTACTTAGCCGTAATATTTTTGTTGATGATATTGCTGCTGGTCCTGATTCAAAATCAGAGCTTTGCAAATTACAACAGGAATTAATTCTGTTGTTATCGTCAGGAGGTTTCAATTTGAAAAAATGGTGTACTAATCAACCTGACTGCCTACCTGAATCAGCCGCTCAGAGTGATTCCGTCGTTGCTAAGGATATTCTGGGTTTAAGTTGGAACCATTCAACCGATTGCTTCTTATTTCCACCTTTGGCCTGTTGCAGTAATTCTCAGGTACAATTCACCAAACGTGTCGTGTTATCCCAGATGGCACAATTATTTGACCCATGTGGTTGGCTTTCGCCAGTGATTTTCAGGGCTAAGGCCTTTTTCCAAAAACGGAAAGTATAACTTAGTATAATTTTTCATAATCAGGTAAATTAATAAGTCACTGTTATCAACATCATCTCCTACTGCTGCTGTATCAGCTTCACTACAAGGTACTTATTCAATATAATTACCAGCTCTCTCTACATCTAAACCTTTATACAAATTCTTCATAATTTCTATTCCCCTTAAATAATTTTATCTCTCTATATCTCTATCATGATTGAGCTAGCTCCAGCCAAATGTAAGGAAAAAATTGTTAAATCAACACAAGATCCTGAATGTGCGACACCTCTTGACAATGGAGGATAAACTTTCCAACCAGTACCCGCCCCTCTATCAACTATTCTACCAATTAATAATAATGTTAATGAGGGTGGTAGTAATCAGAAACTTATATTATTTATTCGAGGAAAAGCTATATCAGGAGCACCAATTATTAAAAGTTCTAGTCAATTTCCAAATCCTCCAATCATAATTGGTATTACTATAAAAAAAATTATAACGAAAGCATGAGCAGTAACAATCACATTATAAATTTGGTCATCTCCAATAAAAGCTCCAGGAATACCTAATTCAACACGAATAAGAACTCTTAAAGTTGTACCCACCATCCCTGATCAAATTCCAAAAATGAAATATAACGTTCCAATGTCTTTATGATTAGTTGAGAAAAATCACTTATTCATAACTAAATATTGATTTATTCCCAATTGAGATGACTGAATTAGGTAATAAACTGTAAATTTATTTATGGATATTTTTCCTCTCAATAATCTTTCTTATTCTTTTCCTAGTCTTGTATTTAATAATAATATTAAATTGCAAATTTAAAGGTGATAAAAATAAATCTAAAGCTTACAAAAAATTATATTTTTAACTTTGAAGGATAAAAGTTTTATTAACTTAAAACCTTATTAATTCATAATATTAAATAAGGTTACAGCTATAAGTCCAATCAATAAAAAATTCATTATAAATAATGTATTATTTAACCTAATAGTTGACAACTTTAAGGATACATTGTTTATCATCAGCCCTGTTATTACAATTCGTAAGTAATAAAATAACACTAATAAAGCAGTTATTACTAAAATTAAACATAACAAATATATTTTACTAGCTAAAAGACAATAAATCATCATAAATTTTGGGAAAAATCCCAAAAATGGTGGTAATCCCCCTATTGATATAAAAATAATCATCAACATTAACGATTTAAATTTATTATTAAACAAAATAAAAATTTGATTTAAATAATTCATATTATTTACTCAAAACAGATAGCAAGATAAAAATAAAGAGAAGAAATAAATTAAAAAATATACCAGCCATATATAATTTATTACTATAACCCCTCTAAAAATTCAACTTAATTGTAAATTGATGAATATGCTAAAATTTTTCGAATTGATGAATAACATAAACCACCTAATGGTAACATGATAAAATAATAAATAAGATCAATCTTATATCTAGATAGCTCAATAAAATAATGGGAATAATCCTTTGAATGGTTATAATTATAAAAGACACCACTCAGGATAAACCATCAATTACTGAAACATATCAATAATGAAATGGAGGAGATGCAATTTTAATTATTAAACTAATTATAATAAAATATTTTACCTGAAATAATATTCTCAAAATAATAACAGATAAAAATAATAATCTTGAACCCATTCTTTGAATAATAAAATATTTAATTATTGACTCAGATGAGTAAACTCTCATTTTATTCATTATAAAAGGCAAAAATGATACCATATTTAATTCGATTCCCATTCAACAACCCAGCCAGTTGTTTGAGCAAATCGACAACATAATACCAAAAAACAAGAATGCCACAAATATTATATAAGAGGAATTATTTTTAATTAAAAAGAGGATAACTTTCCATAAATGAGGTATGAACCCATTAGCTTAATCTTGGCTTATCTTTTATATTATGTTGTAGTTCATGAAGAACATTAATTTTTGATATTAAAAGACAGTTTGATTCTGTCAACATAATAAGAGTAAGATATTACATAATTTATTCTATCAAAATAATCATTTTTATTCAGGCACCTTATTATATATTTTTATTTTCAAATTTTCTTTTCATTTTATGTTAAATTTATAACATCCGGGATGTCCTAAGCTATATCAATAGAGCTACAATCAAAATGTGAATTTGCACGCTATAGACTCTTTTCCTAATCCTTATATTTTTCATATTTATTAATTAAAATAAGTTTACGGAATTGAAAAGTAACCAACAGTTCAAACCTCAGTGAATATTCAATAATTGAATAAATTATTGTACAACCGCATTCCGCGAATCTCAAAATATAAAATATATAATTACAGTATAATTACAGTTAAAATTAAAAATATTAATATTAATATTACTACATTCATATATAATATTTATATATATATGTAACTAATATATATATTGCGACAACACAAATTACTGAACTATTGGCGCATAGGATATGATAGTATGTGTATCTTAAATTAAAAGTCTATATTGGAGGGTTTAAGATTATTTATTGCACAAGACATATGTAATTGTTTATATGGTATATTTGATAAGTATAATAATGATAGTGTTTGATATAGAGTCTTTTAAATGTTAAATACTGTTCATACACTTTACATAAGTGAAGATTCCCACGATGACGTTGCTGAAGAGAAAGGGGGGGTTTTGCTGCGTTGTTGAGTCGTCAGGCGTGGCTTATAGATGAAAGACGGTTCACCCTAAAACGCTTTCAGCTGGGCTGGTGTCCTGTAACAGCTGGGCTGGTGTCAGCTGGGCTGGTGTCCTGTAATTCCCACGATGACTCTGACGCTTCGCACACCACAACGGTTCTACAATCTTATTATTCGTTTAATTAATATAGAGTTTATAACTAACAAGTATCTCAGGTGACAGTGAGTTTAATCTAACAA
Source organism: Magicicada septendecula (assembly GCA_034769895.1). Lineage (NCBI taxonomy): Eukaryota > Metazoa > Arthropoda > Insecta > Hemiptera > Cicadidae > Magicicada > Magicicada septendecula. The sequence continues at coordinate 240,336,241 of CM068372.1, read as the reverse complement.
CGGTATATTGAACTTATACCACTCCGGACTCTTCAAGTGTTCACGCGAATCATAAGGTCAACCGCGATCAGCAGACCTCCCTATGCGGAAATCTTCCACTACACGAAAACTTCTTGATGAAACAACTTACTATTTCGTAATCATAAAATTATACTGACACTGCAGAATATCTCACACAGTGATACAGTTCACACTCACTTATTACACACTTAATACTTTAATAATAATGCCGTGTGTAAAGAGAAATATTCAACTGTTCTGCGTCTACACACGCGTTACTATCGCCGAATAGTCTTTACAGATTCTTGCAAGCGACAGAATCTTGAACAAGAACTGCGCGACCCGATCGTGATAGATGGTAGAGAAGAACTCTCGTAATTATACACACACTGCTGTAATAATAACACTGTGTGTAGTTGTAAAACACGTGTAACTCTGAGTCTTCACGCGTTACTATCGTCGAATTTGTCTTTACAAATTCTTGCAAGCGACAAAATCTTGAACAAGAATTGTACGTCCCGTTCGCGGTAGCTGGCAAAGAAGAACTGCTTGTGTAACAAACAGGCTTAAGAAAATTTCCGACCACCTTCCAGCATTTTATTGGTGGAAGGAAGTCACATGGTTACATACACCATGACATGCAACTTTTCATGCTGTAAAGTGCATTAACTTTGTAAGAGCATGCATAGCGGTAATCAGAATACCCTTATCTCATGCATAACTGCATACTTTAATAATATCATATATGAATGTAAATAATAGCCAGAAATATACAGGGATTGTAGCGAATACATATGTCTATGTTCAGTTCAATGTCATAACACAACGATAATTTATTCACGCACAGCCAGGGAAACGTTTACCACTCGCGCACGCGCGCACATTTCCACAAACACAGTACATGAATAAACAGTAAATAAATAATACACAGTTTTACTAAACTTAAATCCTTATCCTTACTAAAATACAACTGATAACATAACCAAATCTAACCATCTACCAATATAAACATGAATGTTCATAGTCTGTGTATTATATGAGCTTGCCCCGCTTATCAGGATCCTGTGATTCATTGCAATATATATACTTACAATATATATATATATACTTACAATATATATTTATAATATTTATAATAATAATAGTATGTTTTTCTTTTTTTATAACTATAAAAAAAAATAAAACTTATAGTTTTACCTTATTTCCTTTACATCTTGCGACTTCGTTATATGTCATACACGACATGTTTCGGGAAACATGTTCCCACCGTCAGGTTTAAAAACTTTTCGTTCTCACATGAAGAACTTGTCAACGTAAATAAAACTTTTACTAACATCATTAAAAACGCACTACATTAATAACGTACCGCGCGAAGAATCAGTGCGCACTCTTCGGGTTCATAATCGCAATTGTTGATTTCTTATTCATCTATAATCTGATAAACATGTTGTAACGCATGCTGTAACGTATCTAGGCGCTTACGCATCTGCACCTAGTTATATAGTAGCTAAAAAACTACAACTCATTTTAAAAAATAGTATCACACTAACAAACGTTCATAGCGTAAAGAATAGCCTGGAATTTATAAACAACATAAGGAACGTCAATTTTGACCCGAACTATAAACTAGTCTCGTTTGACATTACCAATTTATACACTAACATACCGGTAAATGAGACTATAAACATACTTCAAACCAACTTGATTAATGCCGCAGTTTTAAGCCAGCAGCAAATTCAAGAACTATTGTCATTGCTACGAGTCATATTACAACAAAATTATTTTCCTTTTGATAACAAGTTTTTCGAGCAGAAAGAAGGATTAGCGATGGGTTCCCCGCTCAGTGGTCTATTGGCAGAAATATACCTTAATTATTACGAAAATAAATATCTTTTGTCTGCTCATAACAAATTGCACGAACTTATCATTTCATACACCCGATACGTTGATGACACCTTTATAATATTCAACGGCACAAATAGACAAATCGATATAATGCTCAAACACATGAACAATATAAACGGTAACATTAAATTTACTATGGAAACAGAGACATATAATAGCTTAAATTTTATGGACGTATGCATCAAGAAATACACCGATTCTTTTAAATTTGGGATATACAGAAAACCCACAACTACAGACATGGTTATTCATGCAGATTCATATCACCCATACACACAAAAATTGGCTTCCTTCAATGCTTTCGTACAAAGATTATTGTCATTCCCACTAAGCCAAGAAGACCTGAAGGAAGAGATAAACACTGTCAAATTCATTGCCGTAAGGAATGGATATAAAGACACAATTATAGACAAACTAATTCGTAAACACAAATGCAAAGCAAATAAAGTGATTAAGTCTAATAATACAGACAACGCTTTCATCGCGACTGAATATACTAATCTTCTTCCACACATTATAAAAAACGTATTTAAAAAACTAAACATTAATGTATTTTTTAAAACCACGAATAACTTGCGGAATTTCTTCAGACATAATAAACATTCAGAACTTGAAAATAACTCGGGTGTGTATAAAATTGTGTGCGATGATTGTGACATGTTTTACATTGGCCAGACAGGGAGAAATTTTAAAGATAGATTTCGTGAACACATACCGAAGGGCAGCATTAGATATACTACCTCCAACTTCGCGTTACATTTGATTAATAATAACCACAGATACACTAGTTGCGCCAAAAATTTGAAACCGTTACATATTTGCAACAAAGGGCGAATTATGAGCGCTTTAGAAGAATTTGAAATCTACAAAGCATCGAGAACACAAAAAAATCTAGTGCTCAACGATCAATTGTCGTTTAACTCGAACAGCTTGTACGATACTGCGTTACAACATGTTTATCAGATTATAGACGAATAAGAAATCAACTGTTGCGATTATGAACCCGAAGAGTGCGCACTGATTCTTCGCGCGGTACGTTATTAATGTAGTGTGTTTTTAATGATGTTAGTAAAAGTTTTTATTTACGTTGACAAGTTCTTCATGTGAGAACGGAAAGTTTTTAAACCTGAAGGTGGGAACATGTTTCCCAAAACATGTCGTGTATGACATATAACGAAGTCGCAAGATGGAAAGGAAATAAGGTAAAACTATAACTTTTATTTCAATAACGCGACTTGGAGACCATAATCACAAATTATGAATATAAGAAAAAAAGAAAAACATACTATTATATATATATTATGTATGAATGTAGTAAAATTAATATTAATATTTTTATTTTTAACTAAAACATACTATGTAGAATAATAAATATTTTAAGATTGAAAATACTCAAATAAATGAATATTACTTTAAAGACTCTGATTACAAGGTTCTAATACCATAACTTATAAATTGATATAAAAATAAAATTTCTATCTCCAGAAAGAAAATTCACCAGCCATGAATTCTTTTTTTTATTGTGAGGAAACATCGAAAAAAATAAATACATTTATGTGTGAATATTGCTTTAAAGGGATTGTTTGGGGTGTTGTAAATCAATGTTACTGGTAAATAAGTAAAAGCAAAGTTTTATTCTAGCTTATAAATTAAATATTTAATTATATTACATGTAGAATTTTAAATTGATTATTAATTATCTGAATGATAAATATTCGGGGCGCAGTATTTAATATTATTAATTATTAATTTTAGAAGTAATAAATTTATTTATAGAGGACAAAATTCGTGCCAGCAGTTGCGGTTACACGATTCTCTAAATTTAATTGTGTTAGTTCAGTTAAAAATGTGTTAATAGTAAGTTTTTTAAATTTTGGTGAAATAATATTTAAATATATATTTACTTCTATGTCTGAGAAACTTTTATGTAAAACTAGGATTAGATACTCTATTATTGAAAGTGTGAATTAAATGGCTAGATTATTAATAGTTATGATCTCTAAATTCAAAGAATTTGGCGGCAATTTATCTAATCAGAGGAATCTGTTTTATAATCGATAATCCACGATAGATTTCACTTTATATATACTTGTATACCTCTGTCAAGAATGTTTTATCAGAATAATTTTCATGCATTTTATTAATAAAATGTCAGGTCAAGGTGCAGTTAATTTTAAAGAAAAAATGGATTACATTATTATAAAAATGAATTGTTTTCTATAATGGAAATCATGAAATTGGATTTGAAAGTAAAATTTATTAAATATAATTGTTTGAATTTAGGTTCTAAATTATGTACATATCGCCCGTCACTCCCACTATAAAGTGGGATAAGTCGTAACAAAGTAGCTGTACTGGAAAGTGTAGCTAGAATGCAAATTAAAGCTTCAAGCATGTTATTTACACCAATAAAAATTATTGATTTATCGAAATAATTTCAATAATAATCTAAATCTATGATGAATTTATTAAAATTATTTTAATAAAAATTATTATTTAGTTTTAGTACTATTTATGGAATAAATATTTTTAATTTAACTGTGAAGATAAACAATAAATATAAAAAAGTAAAATTATAATTTGTACCTTTTGTATCACGGTTAATTAATTATATGTAAAAATTTATTTCTCCCGAATTATGGTGATTTAAAATTGTTTGTTAATTATTATAATATAAATATTAATAAAATAATTTTAGTAATGAAATTTTTTTCGAACTATAATATTTCTGGTTTCTTAAGAATTAAATTTAATTTAAAATAAATATTATGATTTATATTTTAATATAAAATTTTATATTTATTTAATTATATTAAGGATAAGCTAAATATAATTTCTATAATATTTTAAGTTTCAGTTAATTGAATAGGCTTGCATACAGCCTCTTTATATGAGTAAATTAAATTTTTTTTTCTCTTCAAATACATTTAATATATTTTAGATATATGGGTCGTTCTGAAATTAAGTGGAAATTTCAGTCATTTGCATTTTTTTATTAATTAATATCCTGTAGAAAGCTACAAAACTGATTTTATTTTAAAGATTGTTGTATTATTTATTATAGGCAAAAGTAAAAAAAAAAAATATAAATGCATATTAATGGGAAAAAATATATTAACAGTAAAAAATGTCACCTCCATGGGTGTCCCCTATTGTGTTTTTAGGAGAATATGTTAATGCAATTTACAATATTTTATATTTATGAATGTTATAAAGTCATATTTATATTAAACAACTCATTTACATCATAATTTACTGAAAGCAACTATTTAAAACAAACATTTTTATGTTGAAAAATACACAACTTTCCATATCCCCACAGTCTGAGTCATCTTTATGGAATAATTCTATTAGTTTCATAAAAATTTAACAGATGGCAACACAAGCTTAACAAAGAAGCTGAAGGAGCCTAATACAGCCATCTTGATTGTGGTGTGAGTTGGTCCAACAGTGAGCATTGTTTTGGACTGTTTTAATTAGTTAAACTTTTTAAATTCGAGAGTTCTTTTTCATCGTGTCAACTCCGTGGATTCTTTAACTTAGTAAGTTTTCTTTATATATTGACTTTTCAGTAGTATAACTTACTACTTGAAGTACTTAAAACAATAAACCAAATTATATTGCTGTGCTTCTTACAGGTTAGCCTCAAATGTAAAAAAATCGTGAAAAAGTCACCTCCATGGATGTCACCTCCATGGTTAAATCGTTCCATGGAGGTGATGAAGATGCATGGAGGTGACAAAAAGTTGTCATTGGCTAACATTACCTATTTATTAAGTATTTAAAAATATTTTTAAGCCACCTTTAACTAACATGGGAATTAAACACCCTTATTTTTAGGTTATATATACTTTTTATCTGAAGGCAGCCTTACCTAACTTATTTTAGGCCTCATTAATTCGATTTTGTACTTTGAAAGAGAGCTTTAATTTCAATAATGTCAAAGCCAAAGTGTCAAATTATAATACTGCTTGTTTGTATACATTATAGTTTCTTGAATATACAAACCAAAATGCTTAACACTACTTTCAACTAAAGCTAATTACTATTTTATAAAAATAATAAAGTTTAGTTTTGTTAAAAACTGTTATTTATTTATTTTTTTAGCTAAAACAAATGGCACCAGTTAAATGCAAGAAAGTTGAAATTGAAAAGTTAAGAAGAATAAAGAAGGAATCAGAGCAAAAAAGAAGAGATAAAATCAGAAATGATCCAATTTTGTATGAAGAAGCCAAAAGAGAGAGAGAGAAAGGTATCACAAAAGGAAAGGTGAGGGAAAAATAAAAAATATTTCACAGCTCAGCGCTAGAGAAAAAAGAGTTAGACGGCAAAAATGGGTTGAAAAAACAAGAAAATCTCGCTTGAACAAGAAAAAAGTAGAGGAACAATTAGAATTAATTACTGCAAATACTCCACAAGACAGTGAAGTAGAGGCAGATGCTGGCGCTGATAACCTTGAAAATGGAGTCATTGGAAGAGCTGGAAGCAGCTGAGAACTGAGTGGGAAAAAAGTTGCTAAAAGAAACAAATCTAAAGCATACAGAGAGATAGAGCGTCTGAAAAAAGAGCTGGAAAAAGAAAAGAAAGAAATAGTAAAACTGCAAAGATGTAAAGAAAAATATAAGAAAAGGTTTTTTCGTTTGAAAGAAAATAACAAAAATTTAAATAGTCCACAGCAAAAAGTTAAAAGTATTTTACAGGGAGAAAGAGTTTCCACTAAAGTGAGGAGACATCTTGAATTTGGATCTGTGCTAGCTACCCAGATAGAGAAAAATTTCAAGAAAAACAAAGATTCAAAGAAAAGTAAAAAAACTTTTGGTTTGGTATTGTCAGGTAAAATAGTGAAAAAGTATCGATTCATGCACTTGCTTCCAGTACACAAATACTGGAAAAATTTAAAGAGGATTGGTGAGGGCAAAAAAATTACTGACATAATGAAAAGTGCAATGAAATATAATACAAAAAATGAAGTGAGAAAGAAAGGTGATGTTATTAAGTTCTTTGAACAAGATGACGTAAGTAGAGTCGAGCCTGGCATAAAAGATACTAAAACAAAAAATAAGATCAAAAAGCAAAAGAGAACTTTAATGGGAAGCCTTAAAAACCTCCACAAAAATTTGAGGCAGAATTTGGATATAGTGTACCATATTCTACATTTTGTTCATTTCGACCATTTTGGGTATTGTTGCCGAACGTAAAAAACAGAGATACCTGTGCGTGTGAAAAACACGAAAATATAGGATTAATTTTTGAAAAATTGAAAAGCGTAAAAGTCCTGAAATACACAGATTTAGATGAAATGGTTAAGCCTCTATGTTGCAATTTGAACGAACTAAAAACTCGAGAAGAATATTTGGAAAGAAGATGCCCAAACTGTCTGAAAAAAAATATTGAAATTGATGAATTCGAAAACAGCATGACAAGTGTAGAACAATGGAAAAGAAAAAATGTTGAGTACACTGTAAAAGGAACTAAAAAGTTTGCCAAAAAGGTAGTAAAAGAAACAGTGGATATTGAAGTTAAAGCTCTTTGTGAAAAGTTGTATGATATGGTATCTTCTTTCATGCAACATGTTTGCAATATAATGCACCAGTATAAATCAGTAAAAGACCAGAAGAAATCCATGAAATCAAATGAACTGCTCATTCATGTAGACTTTAGTCAAAATTATGAATGTAAATACACAAAAGAAATACAAAGTGTTCATTTTGGCGGGTCACGCCAACAAGTAACACTACACACTGGTGTAATGTATTACAATGATGAAAATGATGTCAATGACACAACTCAGTGTCTTTCATTCCGTTCTATGTCACAAAGCTTGAGACATGATGCCAGTGCCATTATAGCACATTTGAAGCCGATTTTGATATATGCAAAGGCAGTAAGGCAGTCGTTCAAGAAATAAAAATTATCCATTTTTTGAGTGATAGCCCAACAACACAGTATCGCAATAGAACCATTTTTCACCTGATCTCAAACTACCTGGGAAAATTCAGGGATACCAAAGCAATTACCTGGAATTACTCCGAATGTGGGCATGGCAAAGGAGCCCCCGATGGGATCGCAGTATACTTGAAAAGAACAGCCAACCAGCTTGTAGCTGAAGGAACTGACTTGCCCACATTCCAGGTATTATACGACACTTTACAAAGAACTTGTGAGAATGTCAAGCTTTTTTTAGTAAACAAAGAAGACACAGAAAAAATTGATTCTCTAATTGAAAAGGACATTCATACGCTGGCACAATGAAAATAAATCAAGTAGTGTGGAGAAAACAAGCACAGAATCTTGAAATGCGCAGATTAAGTTGTTTCAACTGTGGAACAACATAGAATTGTTCTCATTACGGCAGTGGGGTTTTCAACCCAAGACCTAAACAAAAAGAAATATGTACATTTAACCTGCCAGGAATATCACGCCAGATAAAGAAAAAGGACAGGTTACACTATGAAGACATCTACAACAGTGACACTAGTGAAGACGGAGCAAAACACACTGTTACATAAATAACCATGTCGTTGTCAAAGTCTTTGGAAAAAAACAATCAACCTCTCTTTATGTGGCAAATGTCACAGAGTGTGCAAAAGATTCATTGTATGTCCGTTTCATGCAAAGGTGCCAGAACACAAAAAACAAATTTGTTTTTACAAAAGAGCTGGAAGCTTATGTTCATAGTAAAGGATTATACATCACATTAAAATAACCATTTCAATTTTAAATTTGAATAAAAGTTACAAACATTACATAACTTTAGTTCTAATTTTCTATTGAATATTCTAATTGTCACATTATACCTTCAATTCTGGTTTCAATTAAATACTTCAATTATTAAATTTTACTCATTTATTATTTATTATAAAATTCAAAAATAAATTTTTTTTCTAATATATTACCAAAATTTACGTCTTAATTTTTTCAAATTTTTCAAATTTTCAAATTCACACCTTAAACAATTTAAATCAGTTTAATTACATTCTAAAAATTCAGTAATGTCAATTATTATGAACATTTAGTACACTAAATACAAGGTGTACTCACGACAAAATGTATTCTCAGATATCCTACCATAACAATAACAGAAACTAATACACAATACATTTAATCACAAATAACGTATTAATATACATGAACATTATGATCATATATCAAATTACAAATTCGACTTTCTAATGGTTACAGTTTGCGTTTACTTTCCTTAACAGAGGCCATCAATTGTGCCCAATTTCTTAACATTTCCCTTCACAACCCCTTAACTTAATTTGTTACAATTTTATGTAATACTCTCATGCTTAAGGCCACTGGCCCCTCCATATTTTGAAATTACATCGTTTACATAGCTTGTAACTTGGCTACCCCCCTATCCGCTACACTATTGCAATTTATGGCTGGACTGTCTCGCCCAGTTCCTTCCACAAGAACTGTACCTGATTGGAGTAAACACTTTTTTCTTTTATTTTACTCCGCCTTGCTTCGGCCCTACACAAAGTCTGGTATCACTGGTGTACAGGACACCAGCAACAGCAGTAAACTAATTATCTATATGCCCTTAAACGGTCTATCACCCCCTTAAGTGTATGTCCGTGGTTCCAACGTTTTTTAGATTCCCCTAAATTTTTCCTATGTTAAATTTCTATGTTCACCAATTTCAACAATAACAAGCTTATGGTCAGGGTACAATAAGTCTGGCCATAGATTGTTAAAGATAAGCCAAATCCACGGTCAGGGTTGGTGATGCCGTGACCGCCCGAAAGTTAGGGAATCGCCTTTTTCTACAGGTGTCAGAAACGAAAAAAACTTATACCCTTACTTATACTAACTATAATATACATACAAAGTGTCAACTAATACATTACATACAACTTCCATCCCATGACTATAACTCTGTCTTTCCTATGCATCACAAATTAGCAGGTACAAAATAATAATTTATCATTTAGTTGATTTACTATTTACAATTATCTGTTACCATCCATTTCTTAACAATCAATAGGCCAAAAAGTGTGTCTACATATACAAATTCATAAATTTAGATTACATTTTTTTTACACACAAATATATAGGTTATTTATAGTTTATATTTATAGATTCACAACAAAAATTTGACAGCAATACCTGTGATGGCACCGGAACTGTGCCAGTTGAACGTTAAGTGAGGCAGAGACTTGTAATTTGCATTTCATTACCCAAAAAAATGATTTCTAGCTGCAGGATGTTAGCAGGAAATTTAACCAAGTTTCTGCCAAAAAAAAAAAAGGTTGATTCCTGAGTTGTGCACAGCGATGCACTTCCTACTCAAGATCATTAGGGGTCCCCCTCCCCCGTTCTTCAAAATTAAAATTTCTACTTATGCCAATTTCGTAGAGGAGGACTAACGTTGTCCAATGGTCTGAGGTATACCCATTTCTGAGGTATACTCAGTGGCGGCTGGTAATGTTTTTGACTGGGGGGGGGGCAAAATTTGTTTGGGCCCATATGTAACAAACGTCACCAGTAGAAACTTAATTATTGCTATTATCATGAAATAATTGTAAAATGGAACCTTTTGCTTTACTACTAATAGTATTGTTAATATCAAAAACCTACCTTGCAAACTACCAATATTTAAACAGTGTTTGAAACTGAAATTATTTATAACTCTAAGCAGTTCACGTTCCTAAACTTAAATACATAATATGTTATATTATTAAATGCATGCATTACTAAATAAAATATATTTGTTCCCTACCTTGGATTAGTTTATTTGCTTGAACATGAAATCCATTCTCCTCTCCTTTTGTTTGGCAAAATGGTCAATAACTAATTCATTGAAGTTAGGAGTTATTTCCAACATTTTTTTCTATTGAACACATTCCCAGAGCACTTAGTCTGTCATCTTTCATTTTATTACGTGTAAATGTTTTAATGCGTTTGAGAGTTGAGAAACATCGTTCACTTTCTGCTGTAGTTATAGGGATTGTACAAATCATTTTTAATAGTTTTACCTGCTCGGGAAAAACAGTAACTAGATTGTTTTCATATACAAAATTGAGTAGAACCAATGCGCCAGTTGCCTTTGTGAAGTCGGGCCTGCTGTATAGAACTACCAGTTCATGTCTTAATGCAGTTTCATTTAAATTAAATTTTTTAGCAGCAATTTGTAACTGTGTTTCTGGAAAGATAAGCTGATGTTTAGAAAACAGGGTTGGTTGCTACAAAACTGCTACTGCTAAATGGTCTGAAAATGAAAATCTGTCGTCTGTGTTGGTAACTATTATGTCACAAACTTCTTTAGCTGCAGTCTTCTTGCTTTCATCAAAACGTGACCTTTTTGGATTTTGTGATGATTCTCCAAAATCATTTGTTGCAGACAGACTGGCATCAAAATCAATATAATCTCTAACGTTTTGAATGTGTGACTTGAATGAGGCAACATACTGGTGTGTTTTAATACTGTCAATTGCTACTTGCTGTAATTGATTAAACAAAGTGTCACAGGCTGGCATAATTTTGTTGAAAAATGTTAACCAAAAATTAAAATCATCATTATTTAATGTGGTTTTTAGTCCTAGTGCTTTCTGAACAGTGGACTTGTCACTCTCATCATCATCTATGATTTTTTCAAGAACAGCAGAAATGTCATTTTTATGAATAAATACTGTTGTCACACAACGGGATTTAAAATTCCACCTGGTATTAGAACATTTTGGGAGACGTTTCTTTACTACTTCATCAAGTATGGCAGTTCGCTTGGAAGATCTTGAAAAAAATGTCGAAAAATATTTTTACTTGCTTGTTTTGTGATGCAGCGCGCTCAATAATTAAGTTTAGTTGATGGGCATAGCAGTGCAGGCTATATACTGGGCATTCTTGTACACAGCTTTAACTTTTGCTTGAACACCATTATGTTTTCCACTCATTACTGCTGCCCCATCGTAACTTTGCAATAATTTTACTAGGCATCTTATCAAGTTCTAATTTTGCTAATTCTTCAAAAATAGTATTACTAATACTTTCAGCGGAGTGATTTTGTGGACTGACAAAACTGATAAATCTCTCATGTAATTTTCCGTTCAATTCATACCTCACAACTAACACAATTTGTGACAGAGTGGCACAATCCGTGGTTTAATCTGCTTCAATTGAAATGTAGTCAGTTTCATTTATTTCTTTTTTTATTAGTCCAATGCACACTGCATAAATATAATCCAAAAATTCATTTTGAATTGTTTTAGAAAGACCAACGAAAACCCTATTGTTTGTTTTTTCAATATGCTCTCTTAAGGTGCTATCTAGGCCTGCCATTAAATTTACTAAGCCCCTAAGAACACCTGGATTCTCAGATGTGTTTGTTTCATCATGTCCCCTTAAAGCTAGTTCAAATATTCCACAAAACTTTACACAGTCAATTAACTTACTTAGGATATATCTGTTCTTTGAGACTTCTTCATTATGCTGTTTAATTTTTAATCTATATCCACTGTCTAACTGGCAACTAATATTGACTTTTCCTAACGATGAATATTCAATACAATTGTTCATATGAGTTCCACTAATTTTATGTTTTTTTAATTTTTTCTCCCAAATGTTTCAAGTCCTTAATTCCATTTTCAGTCCAGACTGAATCACTGTTTAGGTTTATCACCAAATATACATAACAAAAAAGGAATTCATCACCTCACCTCCACATATCCAATCAGCATGTAACTGTTTCTATTAAATTTTCTTGTGTAGTTTTTTTTACTTGATGCTGGTCTGTCCGTTTTATAATTTTGTTGTGTAATATTTAAATTCGGTTTCGGTGGCCCTAATTTTTTTAATTCTCCTTTCTTTTCGTAAGTAAGTGATTTTGAAATAATCAAACATTTAATATTACTTAATGAATTTACTCTGAATTCATAGCCATTTTTTCGTTTTTAACAAATACGCACAGAACACACAAGCTCAGGCCTACACAGAATAAGTTACACGTTTATGTGCACAAGGTTCGACAAAACCACTATCGTACACAGAATACACTGCCTAATAAAGAATAAATTATTAGAACATTACGTTTACACAAAAAGTACAACAGGAACACAATCAAAACTATATAAACACAAGCGAAAATATATGCACTTTAAACAGCAACAGTGAAGTTTTGAAAAATGCTCCGGTTCTCTATGAAAAGAACCGCGAAATCAGACAGTGGGCAGAGCCCCTCCTATAATGGCTGCTGTTGATTAAAAGCATAGACATCTGTACTGGTAACGAGATATGAGAATAGCCCGCTTTTTGCGGGTGAAAGAGGGGAGTGACGTCACACGTAATGTGCACTGTCTGTTCCGAGAATATTGGCTGTAGAATTTTTGACTGTGGTCTGCATTAAGTTTTTTACTATCTTTGTATCTTATGTACTTTGCCCAGATAACTATATTGAAATGGTTATGTCACGGTTATATTATATTCTTACTTTATAACATAAAGTACCACAAAGATTATAAGCTATTAATGAAATGGTTATATTGAATTGTGTATGTTAACAAAAGAAACATTAAACGATGTAGTCGTTTACTGATGAAACGGCTCAAAATTTGTTACTGCCTTAAAAAGTAAAACAATACGAACAGAAATTTCTACTAACCTGTTACGAAGAAACGCCATTAAAAAAGAAAGAATATGCGTGTTATTACACGAAATAAAATAGTTCCAGTAGGCCTAGGTGTAAGGGAATAATTGTATAGTTTTTACTTAGAGCATAAGAAAAAAACACTTTCACTCAATTGTCTTTAAAAGAACTAACGATTTTACTCCAGTGGCCGCGCTAAATCACTATCACTGACAGATTTGTCACTTCCATCACTGCTCAGATCGGTGTCATCTTCATCACAACCCCCAACACTTACAATGATACGATCAATCGCGTCTTCCAGTATTCCATCCTTTTGTCAATATTCGCTTTCTATGTTAATTACATGCCTACTGTAACTAGACCAGTCTTCTGGTGTTATAGCAGCTAATCCTTCAGAAAGTATTTGTTGTAGTCTCGTTAAAGAAACGTCCCCAGCTGTATTGTGTGACCTTATAAAATATTTAAGTTTTGACCACGCCAGCTCTATAGCACTCAGATCACACATGTATGGTGGAGTTCTCAGCACCTCATGGCCGTTAAGTTGAAGTAACGTATCGACCGCATAAATTTTATTTTTTGGTCTCACTTTTCCTATTTTTTCGTGGAGATCAGATTTCCTCATAGATGCATCGCATTCAATGCCTTGCTTCCGTAACCAAGTTAACATGTCACTTTTCAACGAGTACTGAGATGGTGGTTTATCTTCTTGCCGGCAATGATACGGTGCATTGTCCAATATAACAACCGAATTCGCTGGGAGATTAGGAATGACCTTTTCACAGACCCACTTCTCAAAGTTTGTACTATTCATTTGGCCATGATAGTCACCTGTCGAATTACCTGCCTTAAAAATTCATTCCGCATTATTTAAAAATCCGTTTTCTGATCCTAAATGTGCTACTATTAAACGGTTTGATGCACTTATTGTCGTCATTGTACCGTCAACTTCTTGGTGTTGCCAGCACTTGTGAAACGTTAAATTGGCATCAACCCACGTTTCGTCTAAATAAAATATACATCTTCCTTGTTCCCTGTATTTCTTTAATTTTTGCAGGTAATTACATCGCCAATTGATAATGTCAGGCCTCTCAATGAGAATTTTTCTCTTCGACATGCACCTCTTCCACACAAACCCCATCTCTTTCATAATTTTTCTTATTATTATGGAGTGAAGTCCATTCACTCCACTGAAAGTTAATCCGTACTTTTAAGATAGGGAACAATTTTTTACAAGTTGGTATGGTTTTTTTATTAACATAAAAGTCATGTATTATATTCAAAATGACACGACGGTCAAAGTTATCGACCGAAGCTGTCCGTTTCTCCGCACAACGTTTCTTACCAGGTGTTCCTAGTGTTTCACTTGGACGATCTTTTCCTTCTTTTCGTATATTTTTTATTGTACAAACTGACACGTTACAGTATAATGCAGCTCTTTTAGTAGCTTTGTTTATTGGGATTGTTAACGATTTTGCGTCTTTCTCACGGTCACACTGTTTTATAACATTCCTAATCACTTGTCTTTCTTTGCTTCGAATTGTTTCACCTCGTTTACGTTCAACACTCATGATAAAATCAGTCTAAGATAAAAAAAAATGGAATTGTTGCTATAGACTATTTATACACACGCACACGATTAACAAAAAAAAGATCACGGTACGAAAAAAGAAGCAATTTAAAACATATATAACAAAATATTTACAACTCACGGCAATACACATTACAGGAACACGTACGTGCTGCATAAAAGAAACAAGGTACGAGTAACTGTGCTGCGGGCTGCGGGCTGCGGGTTGATATATTTCAGACAGCGTTGTTATTCACTTTGCAAGCAGTGACCTTCACATTCTTTACACAGTGGACAGGATTGCGGGTCTATTCATATGTCTCGTAGACAGTACACGTCCTCTTTCCCCGCTCCCCGCAAGGCCGCAAATGCAGGGAGGACGACAGCCAAAGCGTCCGGCTGTGGGACCATGCCGAAAACATCGGGTGATCGTTATTAGTCGCCCCAAAAATATTTTTCACATAAGGATACTACACATTATAGTTATATCATTGACAAGTTGAATTTGCAAATTTAGTGGGAGGGCTGCGCCCTTTTGCCCTCCCTGTACGAGCCGCCACTGGGTATACCTATACACATTTCTGAGGTATACTCCAACCATGGTCCACCCCTAAAAGCCACGGTCACGGTTGGTGAGGCCGTGACCGCCCGAAAATGGGGGAGAAGCCCCTTCTTAAACCATTTAAAACATATAATACTTGTTCTATAGGTACTCACAAATATATCACATTGAAATAACCATTACAACTCTGAATGCACTTTAACATAATTTAATTCAAATAATTTCACGTTATTACTTCAGCTCTGATTTTCTATGAAACCTCTCTATTATCAAATTTTAATCATTTACCATTTCAATTCAAATTCTGGTAACTAAAAATTCTGATCAAATCCAAACTTAAATTTTTCTGAATTTATTAAAAAATTCACATTTTCAACCATCTCAAATCAATTTGATTCCATAATAAAATTTACAACTACATAGTGTCAATTATTATAAATAATGAATTATCATTATTATAATAAACTCAATCAAAATTATAAACCTTACTACACAACATACAATATACACACCCAATGTATCTTCAGATCCCCTATCATAACAACAACATAACTTAACCTAGTACATATAACCCCAATATAAATTTATATACGATATACATCATATTAAATATCACTGTTTCCTAAAAATCATTATATTATCCAGCCAAGTATTAACATCATTAAGCTCAAATAATTAAACGTCTATCAACAACATATGTTTAACCCCCATCATCATAAATTAGTCTTACATTGTATATGCACATTTCATTTTTATTTACACCCATTATATTATCTGTTTCAATATAATGACCATTTAAATCTATTTCGTCTACTATACCGTAATAACAAATAGAACTACTCCATAGTATTACATCATATATCTCGTCAACATTGTGTATAGTCAAGTCGCCCTTAGGATTATTTGTCACTACCAGGTAAGTTACAATATCATCAACATCATCATTGTAACCCCTCTTTCCTTTTTATGTTGTATATAAAATTTTTTTGTATTTTTTTTTTGTATTTATATTTTTCTTGAAAGAGAAGCCACAAGTTATTTAAAACTAGGCCCGAGCCTAGAGAAGCCAAAAATGCGCTGGGCCCAGTATGACGGGACTTGCAATGAAATTCGGCTGTAATCTAACAATAACAACTTTTATTGTACCCCATAATTCGTTACATGTAAATCACAAAATTATCACATAATTGTCACATAATATCAGGAATAACCCACAAAATACATAATAAATAAATAAGTCCCATATCCTTAATAGTGTCAAAAGACAAGGTCTGTATATTAGTAATTAGCATATATATGTATCTCAGACAACATTCAGTAGTTATATAATTTTCCCCCCCTTTTGGTGACTAACACTTAACATGGACAACACGTACAGAAACATAAAGACACATACACTCATAATTATAGACACATATTATAAACACCGAATACCCTTGGAATACGCATGCTCAACAGGCAGTGTTTCTACCAAGCCCTAAAACCGGCAATCATAAATGTTCGCCCTTCAGTCACCGTCATTCATCAATTTCCATTAATTTAAATAAATAAGAACCCCCGAAAGGATGATAATCACTCATAAACCATAAGAGAGACCGGACCGCCCATATGTATAGATAGCATCTGATAATTGCCCCACCATGAGCATATGAAATTCTTTAAGTTTCTGAGACATCACATAAATGAGAAAAATCCTCATGACCTGATTTTAAGCAATTGGTATGAGTTTATAACGTTAATTTTTGTCTTACAAACCCAGATGAATACATGAATTAGTATATGCTTTTACAAGATCACAAAATTAATTAGTATATGCTTTCACAAGATCAAAAAAATTAAACAGTATATGCCCAGGAAAATATGAAAGTTCTTTTCTGTGAAAGCCAGATGGCTGTATATAAATGAATTTATAATAACTGACTGTTGTATCCTAGCAGATGTGGGAGCGCGCCAGCCTGTACTTAACCATGTGTGACAGGAATCAAACCTGCCTTAAACTGCATGAACATGTGCCTGGCAAAAACTATGTCCCCATTTATTCCCCGAAAACAGCCAAAAAAAGAAAACGAAACCCCCCCCAGCCCTTACATGTTAACCCAAAATGAAATTAAAATATAAACCCCGTTCTGAACCAGCCGGAACAGAACCCCTAACATGTGACATAAATTTTGTAGCAAGCATAGTAATGACTATTGGCTATATATGAAAATATTTAAGTGTAAAAAATCTCTAGCACGCTCCCCCCAGTGCAGCACACAATTACAAACATCGTACTTAGTTTTATGAAGTTAAATTATTTAAGTCACATAATGTTCAGAATAAATGTTCAGCTGACACACCTTATAGCAGACTGTCTGGCCACGTGGGCACATGGTTTCAAAAGAAATTTAAACTGTGAATCAGGGGCACGGCAGGCCCGGCCAAAAAAAAAAAATAAAAGTGTTCATATCACCTTAATTATGATGAGCATGTGATACATCTTGAGTTGGTCACCAGACTCCTTTCTCCGAACAGGTGCGTGAATGATGGTTCATGGCTGATGAAGATGGAGTTCTGTCAGCAAGACCAGCATCTCCTGCTTAGGCGAGAACCCTGGTAATTCATAGAAATTAGAAATGCTGTTCATAAAAAATTTCCACCCAAGTTCCCAGGTTAATAACCTCAGAACGGGCCTTCAACCAACTCAAGATAAATGCACAAAGTTTCGGTTATAATTTCTTTGCAAATTGCTTAAAGAGTAATAAAGTCTACCAGGGGATGATTAGCTCAAAAAAATAAAAGACATTATTAAAAGGCGTAGAGTACAGTCATTTGCACGAGCTCTTAACACGCTCCGACAGAATCCAACAGGTTAGATTGCCACGTGGCGGCACAATTATTGCAATTTGTCAAAAAATGATCACATTCAAGGCACTCACAGTTGCACACAACTAAAATATTAATTGTGTTTCCTCTAAGGGTGGTCTCACAAGTTATTTTTACTGCCATAGTTAATTAAAGAGAACCCGCGAGCAATCTGGTGCATGTACGTGCACAATTCACTTAATGCCTACGCACTGACTTTAGCTTATAATTTATATAACATTCTACGAAACGATTACAGTGACTCTTACATTATAATAATAATAAAAAGAACCTAAGCTGTACATACTGAACATTAAATAAATCTGGTAATATACACACTGCCGGGTCGCCCCACATACATTCGTATCTCTCATACGGCTGCATACATTTCGTTAATCAAATTTAATTATTTTTGACGCATCCAATAAGATGCTATGATCACTTACCGGGAAGTCTCGTAAATTCAGCTAGCCATTAGAGTAGAAGAAATAACTGCGGAGTAAAATCGGTTCGGATCCCGGGAGTCGGTTGCTTTTCTGGTGACTTTCGCTGTGTGACTGACTCTGCACTCACAGCGCAAGCCACTGCAAAATTACACCGCCAGACGGCGCCATCGTTCACCAGTGCCGTCCGAATCGTTGCGGAGCCCGACATGTGTGCTCGCGTAATATTAAATACAATTTTATAAAACCTTCAACAGCCGGGTTAGGCAACTCCGGCACACCCCCATCCCGAAAGGACAACCCGGTTGCCCCACTCTTAAACTCGGGAGAGTACCCTGCAGTGTACCCCCTTCCCAAAACAAGCTCCTGGACTTCGTGGTTATAGTGGCCCAGCAGCACTTGCTCTCAGGAGAACAGAGGCTCAGAAGGGAAAACGAAAGAGACGAAAGAAGACGTGTAGTGTGTAAGTGTGCGGGTGCTGCACGCTGACCTGTTCAGGGCCAGCCCACAGCAAAGAGGGACAGAGAAGAAAGACAAAAGAAAGTTCGGGAGCTCCCTGAGTTCCGACCTCCTGAGGCTTGTCCACTCAAGCCAGAACACGAATGCCACATTAACAGGGCCTCTGCCCCATATTTACACGGGAGGGTCTAACCCAAACAAAACAACCACATTATCTCAAAGTACAACCTACATCCCCAGGACTAAGGGGGGGTGGATGGTCTCCACGATACGATAATCCAATTTCCATATATCTATATATATTCCCATAACCCAATACATGTGTGCTCCAAGGGCATGTCAGCAGGAAGCAGGCCCCCAAAGCGCACAACCGCCCCTGGGCACCTACTTCCTGCCTATCCTCTCTCCAACTCCTTTTTTTTTTTGCTTTTCTAAAAGTTTTTTTTTTCAAAAGGGGAAGGTTAGGAAAGTCGGAAGGTGGAAGGTCAAGGATCATTGAAGGTCATGAGCTGGGACTTAAGGTGAGGACATGGCTCCCTCCGGACATAAGGACAATTGGGGCGCGCAGGCAGGGGCGCATCCCTGAAGTAGACGAACCCCACTGGGACTGTGGGAAACATCTACCCGCTACCCTATCATTCTCAATACCGCCCCCCCCCGGAGCACACCCTTTTAAAATTGACAACATTCCTACTCCCACAGAAATCACCATCATTCCCCCCCTTGTCACCCCGTTTACCCTCTTCTACACAGTTTCAATTTTGAAAAATGTGTAGTAATCTCTTTAGGATTACTACCCGGCTCTTCCAACCGAGCCGTTACTGGCGACGCGAACCCCAGGATACGATATGGCCCCGACCAACGATAACACAACTTAGCGGCTCTTTTGTCCGCGGCTGAGCTGATCGGATGGCTTTGACAGTAGACCCAGTCGCCGGTCTGAAAGGGGTTCGGAATTCGCCCCTGATTGTATCGTCGACGGACCCGCTCGTGCGCTCGCAGCAAATTCTTCCGAGCCTCCCTCCATCTCTCCGCAGTTCCAGAATCGGGCTCCCGTGGCAGAAGATCATCAATATTCCACAAGTTAGTCAACGGGAGTGCGGGCGAGAATCCAAATATGATCTCAAAGGGCACGGCCTTATGACTGTCATGCAGGGCCGTGTTGAAAGCTAGCTGCAACCACTTCAGATTCTGGTCCCAGGTTGTCTGTTGCTCAGCATGATAAGCAATGAGTGCGGACCTGAGATTCCTGTTGAATCTCTCCGCATGGGACGGCTGTGGGTAATACGGGGAAGTGGTTACATGTCTGATTCCGCTGGCGAAACACATCCGCCGGAACTCACCAGAAATGAACTGTGGGCCATTGTCGGAGACAATGATGGTCGGAAGACCGAAATGCTGAAAAATATGGTTCTGAAGCGCGCTTATGGTTAAACGAGCTGTTGCCTGCCGTAAGGGCAGTAACCAGGCAAACTTCGAAAAAGCATCCACACAGACAAGTAGGTAAGCATTACCTGACTTGCTACGCGGGAAGGGTCCCACGTAGTCGATGAATAGCTTCTCCATCGGTCTGCTCGCCACGTCCGATGACAACAACCCTAACTTCGTGTTCTGGGCAGGCTTGCTCAAGCCATACAGATGACAACTCTTAACCCTCGTTGCGATGTCCCTGTCCATGCCCTTCCAGATGAAGTGTTTCCTAATACCAGAAATGGTCTTCGAAATTTCCTTGTGGCCTCCTACTGGGGAATTGTGATAATAGCTGAAGACCATGGGCACTAACTTGCTAGGCAGCACGATCTTAGGGGCACGTCCCTTTCTTTCTCGACAACACAGGACGCCCTTGGACAAGAAGTAAGGGGCCTGCACGTTACCCTCCTTTATATTCTGGATGATAGGACCCAGCTCTTCATCGTTCAACTGATGGGGTAACACATCAGTGAAGGCTAACGGAAAGTCTAGCAGAACAGAACAGGGTTGCTCAGATTGGACTTCACTGGGTTGGGAAAACATGCGTGACAAAGCATCTGCAACCACATTTTGAGTTCCCCTAATGTGTTGCACCTTGAACTTGAAGGGTGTGATCTTGACCACCCATCTACCAATTTTACCCAGTTGCCGGGGATGAGCAAGAAGCCAAGAGAGAGCCTGATTGTCGGTCTCGAGCAGGAACTCAGCGTGTTCCAGAAAACGCCTGAACTTATCTAGAGCGTATACCACAGCTAAACACTCTAGCTCATAGACTGATGACTTTCTTTCTTGCTGGGTCAATGTTCGGGAAATAAAGGCCACAGGCTGCCTAGCACCATCAACGACTTGGGACAGAACCGCCCCGAGCGCCACCGAACTCGCGTCCGTCTGCAAGATAAACGGCTGAGAAAAATCCGGCATCCGCAGCACCGGTGGGGAGATGATAGCTTCCTTCAACGTTTCGAAAGCCTTCTGCTGGCTTTCGCCCCACACAAATTTAGCCCCCTTCTTTCTCAATTCATTTAGAGGTGCAGCTATCTCTGCTGCATTAGGGATAAACCGTCTGTAAAAGTTAACCATCCCCACGAACCGGGCGATGCCCTTGGCATCCCTTGGCGGGGGAAAATCCCGGATACCCTGGGTCCTTTCAGGGTCCACTGTAACTCCTCGGTGCGAGACCAGATGCCCCAGAAATGATATGCTCTCCTGTGCAATTCGCATTTTCTCCGGATTGACCGTGAGGCCCGCGCTTCTCAACCTGCCCATCACCTCCCTTAGATGACATAGATGTTCATCATAGGTTTTGCTGTAGACCAGCAAGTCGTCCAAACAATTGAAAATGAATTTGAATTTTACGTCTTGAAACACCAGGTCAAGCAGACGCGTGAGCGTTTGGGGGCCCACCGCCAGACCCATAGGGACCCGCGTATACTGATATAAATTCCACGGGACGCAGAACGCAGTGTAAGGTCTACTTTCCTTGGATAAAGGGATCTGGTGATATGCAGCGTTGAGATCAATCTCGGTGAAGTACTTGGCCTCACTAAACCAATCGAAAGCTGAGTGGAGATCCGGAAGGGGAACCGAATCCACCTCAATATTAGAATTCAATTTCCGGTAATCTATCACCATACGGTGCTTACCCCCAGGCTTGGGTACCAGGAACGCTGGACTGGCATAGCTCGAATTGGAAGGTTCAATGACCCCTTGCTCTAACAGCTCTTGAACCTTCTCCTTCAGAACAGCCATTTTCGGAGGAGCGAATTTGTATGGGTGCGACCTCACTATCTTAGAATCCGTCAGACGAATTTTATATTCTAATAAATGAGTGAGTCCCAACTTAGGGGTTAATACTGAGGGAAATTCCTCACACAGTCGGTCTAAGGCCCTCTGTTGGGCGGGAGTGAGATGATCTCGTGCAGAATCGGTACAAGCGACCTCTTGGATACCTCACGTAGCTCCCTGGTATCCAAGAAAAGGAATAACAACGCCCCGATTAAATTTAAAATAACACTGGTGCCCATGGATGTCCAACACGAGACCACTTTTAGCGATGAAATCGGCACCCACAATACAATCAACTCCCAGAGCCGGAGAAACCAAAAAAGGCCACACCCAAGAAAACCCATCGATCTTGAATTTAAAGGAAATCACCCGGGAGATGGGCAGGATTTCCCGTGAAGCAGTCCAGCATACTACGGACGACCGATCCGACCCTTTTATTAAGCCCTGTTTTTCAAGGTCCGCACATACTCGAGATGAGATGATAGACCCGGAGTCAACTAACGCTCTGAGTTGACCCTTCTTTACCTCGAGCGACAGGAAGGGGCATACAGAAGCCTTTTGCGGGACAGTAGCAAGGACCTTGATACCAGAAGAGTCAAGACCTATCCTTTGCCTGGAGGCACTTGAATACCGAAAAGTCTGAGGACGAGGGGAAGACAACCTCCGACTTGTCCCCCCCTGGTAATTTAGTTTTTTGGATACCGGACCCTCGGGGGAAGCGCTGGACGCATACCACCCTCCGTACAATCGCGGGCAACATGCCCCTGTCTACGACAGCGAAAGCAAACCACGCCTCTCAACTGTCCACCTCGATCGCCGGTATTTCTCTCTGGCCGGGGTTGGGACTGAACGACCCGTCGTTCCACCACTCGAGACTGGCCCGGACTAGCCCTTACTGGCCTACGGGACTCATCAATTGCTTGTATAGCCCGGGATAACACGCACATCTTCTCGAGGTCTTCATAGCTGCGCTGTCGCTCAGCAAAAATTAAACGCGATCTCTCCTGGGGAGTAACCCCTTCGAATATCACCTGCACTACTTCGATCTCGGGCAGTCCCAACCCCAAAATCCGGACAGCTTCGCGGATACTGCGCGCAAACTCCGCGAAGTTCTCGCCGTGGGCCTGCACCCGATAACAATGTTTATGCTGCAGCTGCTCCCGCAATCGGCCAGGCACGAATGCGTCCAACACCCCCCGATGGAAAGACGTCACACTGCCGCCACCTCGTATAGTCTGCGCGACCCGCTCAGCCACTGACCCCCGACAGTAGGGATACACGAGTTCGAGTAGGGTGCCATCCGACATCCCCGGGAAGTCGGACAGCTGAAACAAAATTCTAAAAAAAGCCATCAATTTATCCACGTCCAGTCCATCAACGACCGGAAGCTGCTGAATAATGGAAGACAGGGGGTTAGGTAATTTGTTGTAAGAAACGCTCGATCCGCCCGAGAACGTCGGCAATTGGGCCGCCGGGCTCGGCGTCTGCGCTATGTCCATGTCAGGAGGCTGGGGAGAGCTCACGGAAAGCTGAGACTTCACGGGCTCGAAGTTCCGCAATGCTTTCGCCACCTGTTCCGAAATCAGCTTCAGCGTGGCGCTGACTTCAGCAATTGTAGTTTGTGCGGACAAGTCCTCCAGTCGATGTTGCAGATGTTCCGCTCGTTGACGCACTCGCTGTCTTGCCCTGAGGCTGGAAGGGGCCGACTCCAAATCCTCCATCACCTCCCGCAACTCTCCCCACTTCTCCTGGCACAACTCGAGCTCCGCTGTCACATCAGTGACTTTTACGAGCGACGTCGCCCCTCCGGAGGAGAGGGCGTCTCTTAATTGCTTCCTCAAAGAAGCGACATCCCCTTGGGGCCTCCCACCCCGGGACTTAATCTCGAACTCTAACTCATGTTTCAAAAATAGGTCGGGATTCATGACACTCATGCCGCCAATGCTCCAATTATTCACCACACGCACCACAGACAAACATGAAAACACCAATCACTAAACTAGGAAAACCTCGAGTACTGTTCTTCCATCAAGAGGACCCCCGGGTTCTCTAGCGCTGCGGAGACCTGGCCTACTTCGGAACCATCTACTCACACCACAGAAAGAGACAAGCAACAACCAACAATTCTGAACACACATAACATCAATTCGACACACACGTCTCACCAACACATAACTCACAAAAACCAACTAGCAATCAGAATTTATAATTCGGGAACTAGTAATCAAACGTAAACAGGACTTAAGTCGGTGACGGTACCGACTTCCGATCGGGCCATACCGCATCCCGCTAATGTCACACGCTAAACTCCGACCCTGAATCCGCAACATTCTATCACCCAGGCCACGCTTGAGACTCCCCGGCAGTTCAACCTATCACATTTTCCGAACACAAATACCCGCCCCCGTGGTGCGACCAGCCTTACAAGTTATATGACCTAAAACTAGCCTACCCGGGCATATACCTAAGAAAAACAATGTCATAACAATAGCATAATATTTCCGAGTTTGCAAGCCCCGTCACACCCAAGGACCCAAGGGTTCAACCCTAGAATGAACCACGCTCTCTGCTACCATTTGTAACCCCTCTTTCCTTTTATATTTCTTTTTATAAAAATATCTCTTTCCTTTTTTTTATCCCTTCTCTTTCCTTTTTATGTTGTATATAAAATTTTTTTGTATTTTATTTTTTTTTGTATTTATATTTTCTTTGAAAGAGAAGCCACAAGTTATTTAAAACTAGGCCCGAGCCTAGAGAAGCCAAAAATGCGCTGGGTCCAGTATGACGGGACTTGCAAAGAAACTCGGCTGTAATCTAACAATAACAACTTTTATTGTACCCCATAATTCGTTACATGTAAATCACAAAATTATCACATAATTGTCACATAATATCAGGAATAACTCACAAAATACATAATAAATAAATAAGTCCTATATCCTTAATAGTGTCAAAAGACAAGGTCTGTATATCAGTAATTAGCATATATATGTATATCAGACAACATTCAGTAGTTATATAATTTTCCCCCCCTTTTGGTGACTAACACTTAACATGGACAACACGTACAGAAACATAAAGACACATACACTCATAATTATAGACACATATTATAAACACCGAATACCCTTGGAATACGCATGCTCAACAGGCAGTGTTTCTACCAAGCCCTAAAACCGGCAATCATAAATGTTCGCCCTTCAGTGACCGTCATTCATCAATTTCCATTAATTTAAATAAATAAGAACCCCCGAAAGGATGATAAACACTCATAAACCATAAGAGAGACCGGACCGCCCATATATATAGATAGCATCTGATAATTGCCCCACCATGAGCATATGAAATTCTTTAAGTTTCTGAGACATCACATAAATGAGAAAAATCCTCATCACCTGATTTTAAGCAATTGGTATGAGTTTATAACGTTAATTTTTGTCTTACAAATCCAGATGGATACATGAATTAGTACAAGATCAAAAAAATTAAACAGTATATGCCCAGAAAAATATGAAAGTTCTTTCTGTGAAAGCCAGATGGCTGTATATAAATGAATTTATAATAACTGACTGTTGTATCCTAGCAGATGTGGAAGCGCGCCAGCCTGTACTTAACCATGTGTGACAGGAATCAAACCTGCCTTAAACTGCATGAACATGTGCCTGGCAAAAACTATGTCCCCATTTATTCCCCGAAAACAGCCAAAAAAAGAAAACGAAACCCCCCCAGCCCTTACATGTTAACCCAAAATGAAATTAAAATATAAACCCCGTTCTGAACCAGCCGGAACAGAACCCCTAACATGTGACATAAATTTTGTAGCAAGCATAGTAATGACTATTGGCTATATATGAAAATATTTAAGTGTAAAAAATCTCTAGCACGCTCCCCCAGTGCAGCACACAATTACAAACATCGTACTTAGTTTTATGAAGTTAAATTATTTAAGTCACATAATGTTCAGAATAAATGTTCAGCTGACACACCCTATAGCAGACTGTCTGGCCACGTGGGCACATGGTTTCAAAAGAAATTTAAACTGTGAATCAGGGGCACGGCAGGCCCGGCCAAAAATAAAAAATAAAAGAGTTCATATCACCTTAATTATGATGAGCATGTGATACATCTTGAGTTGGTCACCAGACTCCTTTCTCCGAACAGGTGCGTGAATGATGGTTCATGGCTGATGAAGATGGAGTTCTATCAACAAGACCAGCATCTCCTGCTTAGGCGAGAACCCTGGTAATTCATAGAAATTAGAAATGCTGTTCATACAAAATTTCCACCCAAGTTCCCAGGTTATTAACCTCAGAACGGGCCTTCAACCAACTCAAGATAAATGCACAAAGTTTCGGTTATAATTTCTTTGCAAATTGCTTAAAGAGTAATAAAGTCTACCAGGGGACGATTAGCTCAAAAAAATAATAGACATTATTAAAAGGCGTAGAGTACAGTCCTTTGCACGAGCTCTTAACACGCTCCGACAGAATCCAACAGGTTAGATTGCCACGTGGCGGCACAATTATTGCAACTTGTCAAAAAATGATCACATTCAAGGCACTCACAGTTGCACACAACTAAAATATTAATTGTGTTTCCTCTAAGGGTGGTCTCACAAGTTATTTTTACTGCCATAGTTAATTAAAGAGAACCCGCGAGCAATTTGGTGCATGTACGTGCACAATTCACTTCATGCCTACGCACTGACTTTAGCTTATAATTTATATAACATTCTATGAAACGATTACAGTGACTCTTGCAATATTATAATAATAATAAAAAGAACCTAAGCTGTACATACTGAACATTAAATAAATCTGGAAATATACACACTGCCGGGTCGCCCCACATACATTCGTATCTCTCATACGGCTGCATACATTTCGTTAATCAAATTTAATTATTTTTGACGCATCCAATAAGATGCTATGATCACTTACCGGGGAGTCTCGTAAATTCAGCCAGCCATTAGAGTAGAAGAAATAACTGCGGAGTAAAATCTGCTCGGATCCCGGGAGTCGGTTGCTTTTCTGGTGACTTTTGCTGTGTGACTGACTCTGCACTCACAGCGCAAGCCACTGCAAAATTACACCGCCAGACGGCGCCATCGTTCACCAGTGCCGTCCGAATCGTTGCGGAGCCCGACATGTGTGCTCGCGTAATATTAAATACAATTTTATAAAACCTTCAACAGCCGGGTTAGGCAACTCCGGCACATCATCTACTGCTACCCCAGTTACATTATAAGGTAAGTCATCAATATCATCATTATCATCATCTGCTACTACAGTTGCATCACAAGATAAGTAAATTTTCTCCTCTCTCTCAATATCTAAACTCTCCACTAACATTTCATAATCTCTAATAACATTAAATATTTCTGTCTCTCTCTTTCTCCACCTCTCATCACAATACCTATCATAACCCCCCTGAACTACCTCACTCCTTGCAAAGGCCACCACAAAATCATTAAAACACTTCCTGGCTTTACCAGGTATAGGGGACCACTTTGAGACACTATGTCTCCTCTGGAGGAACCTTTGTCCTCATAAACCATATGTGGAGTCTTTACTCCACTTATAACCCAGGGAAAATTTGCCCTCTGCGCCTCATACTCACTTAACCTCTCTTCACACACTCTCTCTTTCTCATCAACAACAACTACCTCATCACTAATTTCTATTTCCACTATAATCTCATCATCACTACCATTATTTAACATTTTACTCTCTAATACCACATTTTTAATTATGTCACCATTATTACTCGTCATTTCGTTATTATAGTTATCACTATTATTTTCACTGTCAGAGTCACTTACCTTATCATCTATCACCTGCTTATTTTTATTCTTGTTAAATTTACTTGTATCTCGTTTCCACGTCTCAGCCCGTTCTTTCATGTTCTCAATAATATTAACGCAACATTTGATTATTTGTTTTTGTGAATCACTTATCTAATTTAAACGTTTATCAAACTGTTTTACTAAACTGGTATTCTGTTTCACTTCTTTCATTTCATCTTTTATTCATTAAAATGTTTTTGTGAATCGCTCAACCGCTTATCAAACTTTTCGTCAATATTATTAATATCCCCCCTTAATTCATTAAAATGTTTTAGTGAATTTTCATTAATATTATTCATCATGTTACTCCAAAAATTTATTATTTCATCATTCGGTCTACTACTACCTGTAGGCACCGGAGTAGAATGTATTCCGGAATCGCTCATTATAGCAGATTCAGTTAGACTAATTTAATTTTTATCATCTGCCATCTTTGAATTACACAAATAAAAATTTAATAAAAAATTGTCAACACAATGTGTTATATTATAAACTATACCCCATAACCTATAACTATACACACTTCGTAATCTATACAAATAATTCAAAAATATGCCATTTACCCAAACCTATTTCTGCATCTCAAGTAGGCCTAATCTATAAAAAACGAATTTTTTATGAGCATCCTGGCAGGGTCGCCGATTGTAACTGTACAAAAAAATAAACAACAGAAGAACTTTACCCCCCACTTATTATGATCTATTTACGACTTACCTTAACACAGAAAATTCCCACAAAGTCCACAGGGCCGCCACCATATTTTGAGGAGCAAATATGGAAACCAATTACACTTACCCGAAAGAAATAATTACTACAAAATTCCCTTATTTAAAAACTCCAGGGTCGTGTAGACGAACTCAAGATACAGAAATTAGGTTAAGGTAAAATAGCGTATTAATTAACTAACACATGTTCATGGTAATCTTATATTTTAATATTTTATCAAACATAATTTTAATTTCTTTTTACTGTTGTGAATGTTGTTAAAACAAAATTTCTGAGACAAAAAAAATAATATAAAAAAGTTCTGTATCCAAATCAGTACTTTGCTCTCTTTCTCTTTCTCCTTCCCCCTTTTTCTCTCACACGCTCACTCACTCATTCTCTCTATTTACCCCCTTTTTATTGAAATCTCATTATTTTGTTGATTTTCAATTTAATAGATTTTGTTTAACAATTAAAATATATTAAATGACATTACGTTTTAATGAATTCTGACCATTTACGTTTGTTACTGATCAGTTACTTATCTGCCACGTGGTAGTCCAGTGGTTGCACATTACGTTGAAAGTTACTTTTTTATGAAAAACACCAAAATAAGTGTTCCACAACTTTTACACCATAACTAATTCAGCTAAATTAGTATTTAAAAAAGTTGTTCACTGTTCCATTACATTCTTTTATACACTTTTGTAGGCCTACCGGAACTGCCCGCGGGCACTGAAAGAATACATGAGTCCCGTATGGTGTACAACTGGCGACTGGGGTGTTATTTTAAAAGTTTTTACTGCTTCATTAATTTCTAAAACACTTGGGTAGGCCTACTTTAACTGATTCAACCTACCATACATGCCCGTGGCCACTAATAGAAAACAACACGTGTGTCTTGTTTCTTAGTCGGGTGGTGACTGGGGCCTTCGCTGGCGTGACCACGCCAGATTTCCGTTTTAATTGCGCCTTGGAAACTGGTTTCAAGCGGTTTACCACCAACGTCCTGCCCTGGTGACTGGAAATTTCCGTTCTCGTCCGTCACACCTTTTCGACAGGAAACTCGCTGTGTCGTTGGAAACACGCGGTGTTTGTATGATTCACTGGTGACGTGAATTCAATTGGCTGCATTTCCGTACCTTATAAGGACAGCTTTTCCCCCCTCTGCATTTCCACATTATGAACCAGCTACGCTACGTTATATTAAAACAATAACTTGTTACATAATTTTGTTACCCCAAATTTTGTCCCGTTACACGTTCCCGCCATGACGTAGACACACCTGTGGTAGTGGCAACGCTAAATTTTCCCTCACACATCCTTCTTTAACCTATTTCTATTCTAGAGGGAATTTTCTTCTCCCTTATCACATGTTGGCCACACTGACTACTGCCATTCAACACACCAATCACTACTGATCCTACTACATGATGACGTGACATATATTAAAGAGTGCTGTGGTACCCCCACATGCTGCCTGTCACATGGTACTTTCACCATGGCCACGTGATATCCCTACTCCAGTCACATTCTACCCCACCCATGGCCACATGGTACTCCCCCTCCTGACGTCACCAAATTCAAATTTCCTGCCATGTGGTACTGGTACATGTTCTGGCTAAATCGTATGGACTGAAAGTGCATGTAAAAATGACTTCCATGGGACACCAAACGGTCTCCAACACTTTTACTCGATTAGTTTACAAATTACAACAATGCTGTTCATTATAACAATAAATGCTTGTTACTATAAACAAATGTATAAAAATGTATAATACCTGATCAACAAACTGTTCATTCTCTTCTTTGATGATTTCTTCTATTACATGCAGTTCTCCTTTTAGGACAGAATTTATACCTGGGAATACATCCTGCAAATTGAACAATTGTAAAATTTACTTTGTCTTCTCAGTGATTTATGGAGTACTATATAAAGAGGTGAACAATACTAAATATGAAATATATAGAATCACCTATCAACTTTTGTAATAAATATTGTAACGTAACGAAAATACGGTCCCCTGCGTTACATAAATCAACTTATAAGATTTAAAATAGAATAAAATTATTAATTATCCTCACTTGTAAAAGGTCAGAAACCAAACCCATGATTGATTAAATAAAATAAGAATACAAGGTAGAAAGAAAAGAAATTAATTATGTTAATAATTATAAATCTCAAAGTTCAGTGAAAGGTGTAAACAACAGACATTGACAAATAATGTAAAAACTAATTTATACTGTTTCATAATAATTGATGTTTTAAAGGAGATGAGAATGAGTAAATGTTGCGTGACTTAGGTTACACAAATGTACCTGTTATTAATTGTATCATGTTATATTATTATCATGATAGTGATGTTATTTTTTGTGTGTACGGAGTGAAGTTATTCGGTTAACAGAATACCAGGTAAATAAGTATTATGTGTTATCAATTTACCATTATAGAGCTGTTGTTAAACTCAGGAATTGATTACTAATTAATTTCATTTTATGTGTTATCCATATGTCATGATAAAGCTTTTGTTAGACTTTATAGAGTTAATTATTTGTATACATGTACTTAGATAGTAGGATGATTATAATTATAAACTTGGCCAAAAAGGCTATAATTGTTAACGAGATACAAAAGAGTTTAGTATAAACATGTCATAAATAGATAAAGGATTCTATAATATTGCAGATAGTAACAAGTTAAACTCAGAAGTAGATCAAGGTATAATGATATGCCTAACAACCAGTAACATTATATAGTAAGTCAGATCAGAAAGGTTAGGTAAAGAAATTTGTAACAAATACTAAATAAAATCTAACGAAGTAGGAGAAGTTAATAATAACAAATAACAAATAAATAAATTCTCATAATGCCATAGTGCAATGATACCGATAGATAATGTTTTGTAACAGAAAAATAATATTTGTTAAAGTAAGTAGACTAAGAGGAAACGACAGCAAAATATATAAAAGTTAGTAACAAGCAATAGGTAAAATTATAATAGGATATAATGGAAATTTAGAAAAGGATTATTTTGATGAGTGGAAGAACATTGTATGAAATGGTTATAGTATAATATAATATCCAATAAGAATAGAAAAGATGGTTGTCAGGGACGACGAAAGAGTAGAATTTCTTGATTTCATTATTGAATAAATTTACATGAACGAAGACGGTTTAGTTAAAAGACGCTCAGAAAAAATTTGATTTAATTTAAATACAAATAATAAGATTGGGAAGCAAAATAAATAATAAATCACAATAGTATGGTCCACTGTCATTCAACCGTATTATATAATTGGGGCAATCTAAAACCTATACATGAAAGTAACGAAAAATATAAAGGAAGAATTCTGATTGTAAAAATCAATATAATGAACAAATGTTAACTTAATTAACTAACCTAAACAGAGAAATAACTACCTGCATAAAGTGATAAAATCCTATAACATAAAAGAAACGAAAATAAAACACCAAATTATATCTGAACTTCAGTTTCCACAATTCAATAGAAAAAACGTAGTTGGACTCGAATTTCGTCGAAGCACGTAACCACAAAACTCGGACATTGGTGAACAAAAGGAGCAGTATTTCTGCATCATCCCAGGACCAAGAATTCAACTTTTACTTCAACTTGGAGCGAAGACTGAAGGGAACGAATTCATCTGCATTCTGTTATTGATCAAAAACCGAAGAAGAGGTTATCTGTACACTGGTTTATCGAGTCACGATGCCGAGCGGACGGTAACCTACAATTATTTTAAATATTGTTTAATAAAAACTTAATTCTATATTGTAATACCTTGTATTCCTATTTAGGCATTTTCTGATCTTACTAACAGTTGAAAGAACCTTCACGCCCTGTATTTAAAGAAATATAAAATCATAACTAAAAATAATATAAAACCCTGAATCCGATCGATAATCGATTATTTCTAACATATAGTCTTTTGTATCTCCGTAAAGGAAACAATTTTGTTGGACGAGAAATATTAAAATATTAATAAAGTATCCTTTCAGAATTCAGATATCTTCTCATTTATATAATATTTAGTGTAGTGTGAACAAGATATGAGATAAGTAGAGAGTGTAACTGAGAATTATCGTACGCGGTGGGCTAACCTACAAATTTCAATTGTCTGGGAACAAAAGCGCTATTCGCGGACTGCTTGGGTATTAAAGAGAATGAGAATACAATAAAAAATTCCTTCTCTTCTCTTCAACGCAGAATAGGCTTGAACGAAAAAGTCGAATTACACACTATACACATACTTTTCACCCACCATAACACAAATATATTAAAATAGGGAGAAACTGGGATATACTTAAACATTATTATACCACATAATGAAATAAGATAAGTTATAAATTGGCAATCACAACAGAGAGGATTAACGAGACGGACGTCCCCGTTAAGTTATAAATTGGCGCTCCACAAGTGTAGGGCTTAAGTTAAGTAAAACATAGATTATATAAATATTACTTAACTCGAGCAGGCGACTGTTGGAGACTAAACATGCATAATACCAAAGGTAGATCGAAGAAGAGGGCAGAAGACAAGGAAAAGGAAGAAGGTGGACAGGAACAAGAAATAGAAGTATTCACAGATAGTGAAATGGTACAACATACAGGCGATAAGGAAGAAACTGAAGTAATTGGGAACAAGGAAAAGGAAGTAGTTGAAGAAGATGCCCAAGGGGACCAACCAGATAAAGCGGGAGCCAGAGAAGAACGAAACTGGCAGGAAATGATGAAATTCATGGCAGAACAAATTAGGAAACAGGAGGAAAACTCAAAGAAAACAAATGTGAAAAATGAGGAAAATTTAAAGAAAATAAATGAGGAAAACAAAGAGAATTTTAGGAAACAGGAGAAGAAATTTGACAAAATAGATGAAAATTTTAGGAAACAGGAGGAAACCTCAAAACTGATGAACGAGAAGTTCGATAAAAACAAGGAAAGGTTAATCCAAATTAACGAAAGTTTTGATAGGAACGATGAGAGTATAAAACAAATGAAGGAGTAGATCAGCCAAATAAATGAAGAGAATTTGAGGCAGATTAATAAAAGAATTGAGAATGTCCATGTGACAATTAACCAAAAGATGGACAAAAATAATGAGGAAAGGAAACAAGAAATAGCCGAAACAAGTAAGAAGTTAGAAAAACCCAAAGAAACAGTAATACAGGTCCGTGAGGAAATACAAAATAAAATTAATGACATACAAAATAAAAATAAAACAATGGTCGAAGGACTCCAACAGGAGACTGTAGAAAGATGCGAGAAAATTAAACAAGAGGTACATCAAATACGGGAGGAGAATAAGGAAGGAATAACACAAGTACAGACTGACATGGGTGAACGACTGGAGAGAGTATGATAATATTTAAACAATGTAGAAACCAAATTAATACGAATAAAGGTAAAATCGAGGAAATCCGTCGACGCGAAATACAGATCCAAGAATAAAGTGGATTCATGGCGGTATTGAACATGCGAGCATAATCATATCATCAACAACGATAACCGGGAATCAATTAATTTTCGGAGTTATAGGCGTAGCCGTATGGAGTTTTTGAAAAGGTTAGAAGAAATGATAACACGGAATAGAGAGAACCGGTGGAATATAATCCGAGGAATGTTCGATGAAATGTTTAAGGATACATACGACAATTGGTGGACGGCAGTGCGTCCCGATATACAAGACATAACAGAGTTCAAAAAACAATTCAAGGAAAAGTATTGGTCGGAGTCGACCGAAAATATGGTCAGGAATAATTTAAGCAATGGTCGATATGAGGCAAACGTAGGACAGTCTCCCACATCATACTTCCTAGGCAAGGTGTGCATGGCCCGTAATCTAGAGCCCAGAATTCCACAAGAGTGTTTGGTAATACAACTCTCATACCATTATGATGAAGGGATAAAGAACGCTCGTATGTGCAGCCAGATTAAAACTATCCCAGCCACGGCAAAATTTCTAGAAAATTATGAACATGAGACCCAGTATCAACGGAACCGAATGTTAAATACTAAATACCATAGATACAATGGCAACGACCATCAACTAAATTCCAACCATACTAAAAACAATCAACCAAATCAGAGTAGTAACCCGAAAAGAACCCAGAATAACCACCCAAATAATAATCAAAGGAATAATAATTATCGGGGTAATAACCATTATAATTACCGCGATAATCGGAATAATAGAGGAGATATGGACAACCGACCCAATAACTACAGACACCATGTGAATTATATATACTCTCGACCTCAAAATAATCAGAGACGGTATTACCCGAGGACACACCATTATAACCACTACTATAATCAGTCACAACGTGGGGACGAATACCAAAATGGAAGAAATTATAGATCAACGGACAATAATCCAGAGGACAGACATGAACCATTACTGAACCAGCCTCAGAACCCACCGGAAATTAGAGAGGATGAGGGAAGCCCTCATTTAAACTAACAGAGGCAGTGAGAACTACAGAATCACCCAAAACCAATAAATTACCAGGTCGGTGAAAGGATATTAATAAGGAATAGAGAGTTACCCAGTACTCTAGAGGGAATAACGAAAAAATTATTATTATTATATACAGGACTCTATGTAATAACAAAAAATAATAACAATAATACTTACGAAATAACGAACCCTATCACGAAAAAGATTAAAAGCAACATACAATCAAGAATCTATTAAAAGAATCATGACGAAACACCATCACAAATCATCAATGACTAACAAGACGGACGAAAATATATATGAAAAACCACAAAATTCTAAAAGAAGTAAGAACGTTTTACTATATGTTTACGAAGATATTATTTTGAATATATTAAAGAATAAAAAACCACAAAATTCTAAAAGAAGTAAGAACGTCTTACTATGTGTTTACCAAGAAATTATTTTAAATATTTAAGAATAAACCCGCAATGTTAAAAAACTATATAAAGTAAAACTTATACAAAATAATTAAAAACAATGTGATTTAAGATACATGCCCAAATGCCAAGAGAATTGAAGAACAGATTACATAATTGTTTATAACCAGGATGATTTTAAATAGAATAAGAAAAAATATATATCAACACAATTAGTAGTAATGTGATCAGACGAGATGGTAAAATAAGAAGAACAATGGATAATTTAATGACTATAGTTAAGATGAAACTAAGGAATGATGATAATTAATGCAAATACAATTTAGAATTTCTTGGAAATGAAAATAATAAATGAAGGGATAGTACGCAGAATTTCTGTCACAAGAAAGAAGATCAAAGGTAGTTACAAATAATGACTGTCAAAAATGTTATCTGAAAATAGCTAATGAAAATAAGATGGAATCAAGAAGAAAGGTATCAATATGTATAATTAAATGTAAAAAGCGATAGCGTAACGACTCCCCAAGATGTTTATTATTAGTCAAATAAAGAGACTACTATGATATTATTGTATTTTTTATAACTGGCTGTAGATGAATTCCAGCAGTATTATATTGAAGTGTAGTATGGCCAGCAGAGCATGAAGCCAAACAGTGCCTCTCTGAGCCGTACCATATCACGTGTTAGGGAATGTTAGGGAAATTGAATATTTAAGGGATAATAAAACCGCTGCGAAGAGTGACATCAGATTCCAAAAGTATGAAGGAAGAAAACAGAAGGAAGATAGCTGACAGAAGGTCAATGGAGAAACGCATTTGTAGATGTAACTAGAAATAGGAGAAAATTAAAGCTAAGTTTTACTGATTATTGTGACCAATCATTGACAAGTAATGTTTAAAAGAAACAAGCCAAGAGTATTAATATAATTAATGAATTGTCATCAAATAGAGAAAGGTGAATACGAGTCCAAAATGTTACATTAAGAATTCCATCAATTACCATTAAAACTTTACGATGAATAAAAGGAGGATATTCCAAGGCATGAAAAGATATAAGTTTATTTTGACCCAAATTATATTCAGGTAAACTAAACTTCTTTAGGAGGGCTAGCATATGTAACGTAACGAAAATACGGTCCCCTACGTTACATAAATCAACTTATAAGGTTTAAAATAGAATAAAATTATTAATTATCCACACTTGTAAAAGGGCAGAAACCCAACCCATGATTGATTAAATAAAATAAGAATACAAGGTAGAAAGAAAAGAAATTAATAATGTTAATAATTATAAACCTCAAAGTTCAGAGAAAGGTGTAAACAACAGACATTGACAAATAATGTAAAAACTAATTTAGACTGTTCCATAATAATTGACGTTTTAAAGGAGATGAGAATGAGTAAATGTTGCATGACTTAGGTTACACAAATGTACCTGTTATTAATTGTCTCCAGAGGACAGACATGAACCATTACAGAAGACTTAGGTTACACAAATGTACCTGTTATTAATTGTATCATGTTATATTATTATCTTGATAGTGATGTTATTTTTTGTGTGTAGCGAGTGAATTTATTCGGTTAATAGAATACCAGGTAAATATGTATTATGTGTTATCAATATACCATTATAGAGCTGTTGTTAAACTCAGTAATTGATTACTAATTAATTTCATTTTATGTGTTATCCATATGTCATGATATAGCTTTTATTAGACTTTATAGAGTTAATTATTTGTATACATGTACTTAGATAGTAGGATGATTATAATTGTAAATTTGGCCAAAAAGACTATAATTGTTAACGAGATACAAAAGAGTTTAGTATAACCATGTCATAAATAGATAAAGGATTCTATAATATTGCAGATAGTAACAAGTTAAACTCAAAAGTAGATCAAGGTATAATGATATGCCTAACAACCAGTAACATTATATAGTAAGTCAGATCAGAAAGGTTAGGTAAAGAAATTTGTAACAATTACTAAATAAAATCTAACGAGTTTGGAAAAGTTAATAATAATTGCTAATAACAAATAAATAAATTCAAATTAAATAAATTCTCATAATGCCATAGTGCAATGATACCGATAGATAATGTTTTGTAACAGAAAAATAATATTTTTAAAGTAAGTAGACTAAGAGGAAACGACAGCAAAATATATAATAGTTAGTAACAAGCAATAGGTAAAATTATAATAGGATATAATGGAAAATTAGAAAAGGATTATTTTGATGAGTGGAAGAACATTGTATGAAATGGTTATAGTATAATATAATATCCAATAAGAATAGAAAAGATGGTTGTCTGGGACGACGAGAGAGTAGAATTTGTTGATTTGATTATTGAATAAATTTTCATGAACGAAGACGGTTTAGTTAAAAGACGCTCAGAAAAGATTTGATTTAATTTAAATACAAATGATAAGATTGGGAAGCAAAATGAATAATAAATCACAATAGTATAGTCCACTGTCATTCAACCGTATTATATAATTGGGGCAATCTAAAACCTATACATGAAAGTAACGAAAAATATAAAGGAAGAATTCTGATTGTAAAAATCAATATAATGAACAAATGTTAACTTAATTAACTAACCAAAACAGAGAAATAACTACCTGCATAGAGTGATATAATCCTATAACATTATAATAGATTATCGATTATGAGATAATCGATTACTTCTAACATATAGTCTTTTGTATCTCCGTAAAGGAAACAATTTTGTTGGACAAGAAATATTAAAATATTAATAAAGAATCCTTTCAGAATTCAGATATCTTTTCTCATTTATATAATATTTAGTGTAGTGTGAACAAGATATAAGATAAGTAGAGAGTGTAACTGAGAATTATCGTACGTGGTGGGCTAACCTACAAATTTCAATTGTCTGGGAACCAAAGCGCTATTCGCGGACTGCTTGGGTATTAAAGAGAATGAGAATACAATAAAAAATTCCTTCTCTTCTCTTCAACGCAGAATAGGCTTGAACGAAAAAGTCCAATTACACACTATACACATACTTTTCACCCACCATAACAAATTATAAATTGGCAATCACAACAGAGAGGATTAACGAGACGGACGTACCCGTTAAGTTATAAATTGGCGCTCAACTAGTGTAGGGCTTTAGTTCAGTACTGTAAAACAGATTTTATAAATATTACTTCACTCAAGCAGGCAACTGTTGGAGACTAAAAATGCATAATACCAGAGGTAGATCGAAGAAGAGGGCAGAAGACACGGAAAAGGAAGAAGGTGGACAGGAACAAGAAATAGAAGTATTCACAGATAGTGAAATGGTACAACAGACAGGCGATAAGGAAGAAACTGAAGTAATTGGGAACAAGGAAAAGGAAGTAGTTGAAGAAGATGCCCAAGGGGACCAACCAGATAAAGCGGGAGCCAGAGAAGAACGAAACTGGCAGGAAATGATGAAATTCATGGCAGAACAATATAGGAAACAGGAGGAAAACTCAAAGAAAACAAATGAGGAAAATAAGGAAAATTTAAAGAAAATAAATGAGGAAAACAAAGAGAATTTTAGGAAACAGGAGAAGAAATTTGACAAAATAGATGAACATTTTAGGAAACAGGAGGAAACTTCAAAACTGATGAACGAGAAGTTCGATAAAAACAATGTAAGCTTAATCCAAATTAACGAAGGTTTGATAGGAACGATGAGAATATAAAACAAGTGAAGGAGGAGAACAGACAAATAAATGAAGAGAATTTGAGGCAGATTAATAAAAGAATTGAGAATGTCCATGTGACAATTAACCAAAAGATGGACAAAAATAATGAGGAAAGGAAACAAGAAATAGCCGAAACAAGTAAGAAGTTAGAAAAAACCAACGAAACAGTAATACAGGTCCGTGAGGAAATACAAAATAAAATTAATGACATACAAAATGAAAATAAAACAATGGTCGAAGGACTCCAACAGGAGACTGTAGAAAGATGCGAGAAAATTAAACAAGAGGTACATCAAATACGGGAGGAGAATAAGGAAGGAATAACACAAGTACAGACTGACATGGGTGAACGACTGGAGAGAGTATGATAATATTTAAACAATGTAGAAAGCCAAATTAATACGAATAAAGGTAAAATCGAGGAAATCCGTCGACGCGAAATACAGATCCAAGAAGAAGTGGATTCATGGCGGGATAGAACATGTCAGCATAATCATATCATCAGCAACGATAACCGGGAGTCAATTAATTTTCGGAGTTATAAGCGTAACCCTATGGAGTTTTTGAAAAGGTTAGAAGAAATGATAACACGGAATAGAGAGAACCGGTGGAATATAATCCGAGGAATGATCGATGAAATGTTTAAGGATACATACGACAATTGGTGGACGGCAGTGCGTCCCGATATACAAGACATAACAGAGTTCAAAAAACAATTCAGGAAAAGTATTGGTCGGAGTCGACCGAAAATATGGTCAGGAATAATTTAAGCATTGGTCGATATGAGGCAAACGTAGGACAGTCTCCCACATCATACTTCCTAGGCAAGGTGTGCATGGCCCGTAATCTAGAGCCCAGAATTCCACAAGAGTGTTTGGTAATACAACTCTCATACCATTATGATGAAGGGATAAAGAACGCTCGTATGTGCAGCCAGATTAAAACTATCCCAGCCACGGCAAAATTTCTAGAAAATTATGAACATGAGACCCAGTATCAACGGAACCGAATGTTAAATACTAAATACCATAGATACAATGGCAACGACCATCAACTAAATTCCAACCATACTAAAAACAATCAACCAAATCAGAGTAGTAACCCGAAAAGAACCCAGAATAACCACCCAAATAATAATCAAAGGAATAATAATTATCGGGGTAATAACCATTATAATTACCGCGATAATCGGAATAATAGAGGAGATGGGGACAACCGACCCAATAACTACAGACACCATGTGAATTATATATACTCTCGACCTCAAAATAATCAGAGACGGTATTACCCGAGGACACACCATTATTACCACTACTATAATCAGTCACAACGCGAGGACGAATACCAAAATGGAAGAAATTCAACGGACAAAAATCCAGAGAACAGACATGATCCATTACAGAACCAGCCTCAGAACCCACCGGAAATTAGAGAGGATGAGGGAAGCCCTCATTTAAACTAACAGAGGCAGTGAGAACTACAGAATCACCCAAAACCAATAAATTACCAGGTCGGTGAAAGGATATTAATAAGGAATAGAGAGTTACCCAGTACTCTAGAGGGAATAACGAAAAAATTATTATTATTATATACAGGACCCTATGTAATAACAAAAAATAATAACAATAATACTTACGAAATAATGAACCCTATCACGAAAAAGATTAAGGGAACATACAATCAAGAATCTATTAAAAGTATCATGACGAAACACCATCACCAATCATCAATGACTAACAAGAAGGACGAAAATATATATGAAAAACCACAAAATTCTAAAAGAAGTAAGAACGTAAACACATATGTTTACGAAGATATTATTTTGAATATATTAAAGAATGAAAACCCACCAAATTCTAAAAGAAGTAAGAATGTCTTACTATGTGTTTACCAAGAAATTATTTTAAATATTTAAGAATAAACCCCCAATGTTAAAAAAACTATATAAAGAATCACTTATACAAAATAATTAAAAACAATGTGATTTAAGATACATGCCCAAATGCCAAGAGAATTGAAGAACAGATTACATAATTGTTTATAACCAGGATGATTTTAAATAGAATAAGAAAAAATATATATCAACACAATTAGTAGTAATGTGATCAGACAAGATGGTAAAATAAGAAGAACAATGGATAATTTAATGACTATAGTTAAGATGAAACTAAGGAATGATGATAATTAATGCAAATACAATTTAGAATTTCTTGGAAATGAAAATAATAAATGAAGGGATAGTACGTAGAATTTCTGTCACAAGAAAGAAGATCAAAGGTACTGTCAATAAAGAAGAACAAATAATGACTGTCAAAAATGTTATCTGAAAATAGCTAATGAAAATAAGATGGAATCAAGAAGAAAGGTATCAATATATATAATTAAATGTAAAACGCGATAGCGTAACGACTCCCCAAGATGTTTATTATTAGTCAAATAAAAAGACTACTATGATATTATTGTATTTTTTATAACTGACTGTAGATGAATTCCAGCAGTATTATATTGAAGTGTAGTATGGCCAGCAGAGTATGAAGCTAAACAGTGCCTCTCTGAGCTGTACCAGCTCACATGTTAGGGAATGTTAGGGAAATTGAATATTTAAGGGATAATAAAACCGCTGCGAAGAGTGACATCAGATTCCAAAAGTATGAAGGAAGAAAACAGAAGGAAGATAGCTGACAGAAGGTCAATGGAGAAACGCATTTGTAGAAGTAACTAGAAATAGGAGAAAATTAAAGCTAAGTTTTACTGATTATTGTGACCAATCATTGACAAGTAATGTTTAAAAGAAACAAGCCAAGAGTATTAATATAATTAATGAATTGTCATCAAATAGAGAAAGGTGAATACGATTCCAAAATGTTACATTAAGAATTCCATCAATTACCATTAAAACTTTAGGATGAATAAAAGGAGGATATTCCAAGGCATGAAAAGATATAAGTTTATTTTGACCCAAATTATATTCAGGTAAACTAAACTTCTTTAGGAGGGCAAGCATTTGTAACGTAACGAAAATACTGTCCCCTACGTTACATAAATCAACTTATAAGATTTAAAATAGAATAAAATTATTAATTATCCACACTTGTAAAAGGTCAGAAACCAAACCCATGATTGATTAAATAAAATAAGAGTACAAGGTAGAAAGAAAAGAAATTAATAATGTTAATAATTATAAACCTCAAAGTTCAGTGAAAGGTGTAACCAACAGACATTGACAAATAATGTAAAAACTAATTTAGACTGTTTCATAATAATTGATGTTTTAAAGGAGATGAGAATGAGTAAATGTTGCATGACTTAGGTTACACAAATGTACCTGTTATTAATTGTATCATGTTATATTATTATCATGATAGTGATGTTATTTTTTGTGTGTAGCGAGTGAATTTATTCGGTTAATAGAATACCAGGTAAATATGTATTATGTGTTATCAATTTACCATTATAGAGCTGTTGTTAAACTCAGTAATTGATTACTAATTAATTTCATTTTATGTGTTATCCATATGTCATGATAAAGCTTTTATTAGACTTTATAGAGTTAATTATTTGTATACATGTACTTATATAGTAGGATGATTATAATTGTAAACTTGGCCAAAAAGGCTATAATTGTTAACGAGATACAAAAGAGTTTAGTATAACCATGTCATAAATAGGTAAAGGATTCTATAATATTGCAGATAGTAACAAGTTAAACTCAGAAGTAGATCAAGGTATAATGATAGGCCTAACAACCAGTAACACTATATAGTAAGTCAGATCAGAAAGGTGAGGTAAAGGAATTTGTAACAAATACTAAATAAAATCTAACGAGTTAGGAGAAGTTAATAATAATTGCTAATAACAAATAAATAAATTCAAATTAAATAAATTCTCATAATGCCATAGTGCAATGATACCGATAGATAATGTTTTGTAACAGAAAAATAATATTTGTTAAAGTAAGTAGACTAAGAGGAAACGACAGCAAAATATATAAAAGTTAGTAACAAGCAATAGGTAAAATTATAATAGGATATAATGGAAATTTAGAAAAGGATTATTTTGATGAGTGGAAGAACATTGTATGAAATGGTTATAGTATAATATAATATCCAATAAGAATAGAAAAGATGGTTGTCAGGGACGACGAAAGAGTAGAATTTGTTGATTTGATTATTGAATAAATTTACATGAACGAAGACGGTTTAGTTAAAAGACGCTCAGAAAAGATTTGATTTAATTTAAATACAAATAATAAGATTGGGAAGCAAAATGAATAATAAATCACAATAGTATGGTCCACTGTCATTCAACCGTATTATATAATTGGGACAATCTAAAACCTATACATGAAAGTAACGAAAAATATAAAGGAAGAATTCTGATTGTAAAAATCAATATAATGAACAAATGTTAACTTAATTAACTAACCAAAACAGAGAAATAACTACCTG